>JAJJLU010000389.1:0-57554 GCA_023807065.1 Isotricha intestinalis
TAATAATCTATCATTCATTCTTATTTTTTCAGTATTTATATCAGGAGAATGAGGATAAGATAAAGGAACATAAGTATTATAAGAATATAATAAACATTTACAATCTCCACAATTTGCACAAAAAATTTTATTTTTACTTTTATTATCATAAGGATAAAGAATTATACAACAAGTACATCCTGATATATTTAAATTATAATTTAAATTTTGTGAATTATTAATTAAAAATTCTTGGCAACGAATAAAACTTTCATTTAATATACTATAATAATTATCTTTTGTTAATGATAATGTCATATTTTCATTATTTTCAAAATAATCTAAAAAAAAATTTTTGGCATATCTTGATATTAAATTACCATTTTTTCCATGACCATTAAAAATACCTATTAAAGAAATTAAACCTAAACTTTTCGAAAAAAAATTTAATTTTGAAAAACAAGAATTTTGATTTATTTTTTTAAATTTATTTTTTGTTATTTTTAATGGATCCAATTGACCTACACTATTTCTTAAAAAACAATCTTTTATATTTATTATATTTCTAAATTTTTTTATTTTTATCTTTTTTAAAATAGAATTATCAATTTTATGATTATCTTCAAAAATATTATCTTGACTAACACTTCTAAATTTCATTTTATTTCGACTGTTTTTTTCATATTCATTTAATAAATATTTATTTGAACTATGTAAAGTTTCAAATTTTTCTTTTTTTTGTAATTTTTCTTTAATTTTAATAATAATTTGCTCGCTTTCTTTTTTTGTTGCAAAAATATTAATTCCTGAAAAATTCTTTGTTCGATTAATATTTGGTAATTTTAATATATCAATAGAAGATGAAGTTGATAAATTTGTTTTATTTCTCTTAAATTTTGGTTTTTTTTCTTTAGAAAAATTTAATATAATTTTTTTAATCTCATTATTTGATATAATATCTAAATTTTCTTTTTTTAATAAATTATCTAATTTTATGAAAGAAGAATCCATTGGTTTTATTTCATTCAAAGGTTGATAAACTGTAGATTTTATTTTATTTCTTTTATACATCATTTTTTCAGGATATAAATATTCGTTTTTCAATAATCTTCTTTTTTTTTGATTCATTATAATTTTTTAATTAATTAAAATTTAGAAATTATATATGATAAAAAAAAAGTATAGTAATTTATTACTATATTTTTTATATTACTTAAATATAATTAAACCAATTGCTCTTTGGGTAAAATTTTGAAAATGTTCCAAACAATTTTCTTTAGAAATATTAGCAACTTCAATAGCAATATCATAAGTGTTTTTGTTTAATCTAATTAAATTATTTATAACTTTAACATAATATTGAATTTTATAATAATCAAAAAAATATTCTGTAGCAACTACAATATAATTTAATTTTCCAAAATTATTATTATTATCATTTAAATCACTATTTTCATTATTATTAATTTCTTCTTTTTCTTCTTCAAAAATATAATCAAAAACTTGAATATCTGGTTCAGAAATTATTCCATTTTTATTTAATTTTTTATAACAAAAAATTCTTGTATAATCTATAATATTATCTTCTTCTTTATTAACTAAAATTCTTTCTTTTTTTTCTCCAAGTTCATTTTTAAATGTTTCAATTTTATTTCCACATTCTTCAACTCTGTCAATTTCAAATAAATTATTTACATTATGGTCTTTATTATATTTTTTAATAATTGAATTATCTAAATAATTGTGATGTTTTTTGTAAATAAAATATGAATTTATATTTCCTATTTGAACTGAAATTATTTTTCCATTTATAATAAAAATCAAAGAAATTAAACCTCCAGTTTCTTCTATTTCATATCCATTTTCTGTTAATAAATATGTTATTTTTATTAAAGATTTTTTAATCAAATTAAAATTATTTTTAGTTAATGCATCAAAAATATAATCAGAATTTATTTGAAAATTTTGAGTTTTTGTTTTTAAATCAAAAGCAGAAAAATAAATATTAATATTGGAAAAATATTCTTTAAAAAAATATTTGAATGTTTTACTTAATAAATAATTTTGTTTTCCTTTTCCATCAAAAAATCCAATAATACAAACATTAGGTAAATTAAATAAATGTTCTAATTTAAAATAATTAAAAGGAGTTGGATCATTTTCATCTATTTTTCCTAAACCTAAGGCAACTTCAATATTAACATTGTATTTCTTTCCGAAAATATTATTCATTTTATTAAATATTTTCGGCATACTTTTTGTTTTGTGTATACTTTCTTTTTTAATAGTTAAATTATATTTTATATTTTTTTTATGATCATTTAAATTTTTTTCTTCTAAATTTATTACTTTTGATAATTTGAATTTAGACTTTTCAAATTTTTTATTTTTTAAATATAATGGTTTTAAAAGTTTATATTGTTCTAAAACATGTTTCCATAAATTTCTTTCCATTCCATTTATATATAAAGAATTTGAATAAGGAGTAGAATTTAATTCTTTATATTTTTTATTTTTTATTTTCACTAATTCTTTATATTTTCTTTGTCTTTCTTCTATTTCCTTTCTTTTTATTTTTGGTAATTTTAAATAATTTAAATTTGGTGTTTTTACTATTTTAAAATTAAATTTTTTTTTTGGTCTTCTTAAATAAAAAAAGAAAGGATTTTCCTCATTTTCTTCAATATTTTTTTCCATTAAAAAAGATTAAAAATATTAAATAAATTCAAAAAAAAATTTTTATGAATATTCTTTTTATTTTTTTTGAGTAATTGTATTTTTTTTAAAAAATATAGTAGTTTATTCATCAAAAAAACCATGATCGTAAACCTCTTCTTCCTGATTTTCTTTATAAAAATGTATTTCACAAGGAAATAAAAATTTTTGATTTTTTATTTTGAGCGATTCGGAACTAAGATTAATAATAGTTCTACAAAATTTATCTTTTAAAAATCGTAATTCTTTAAACTTTAATTTCAATGATATATCTTTTCTTTTTTCAATATCTCCAACGAAAATTTTATCAAAGGAATTACTATCTCTATCTTCTATAGGTGTAATGAATGTATCATCAGGCCAATCTTTTGTTCCTGTATTTTTAATAGTAATTGAATACTCATTTGTTTCATTAATTTTCAATCTAAATGATGATGAATCAAGTTCAAATCTATAATCTCCTTCAAATTTTGCTAAATCTTCTTCTTTTCTCAGTTTGATAAAATTATGTTCTACATCATGTCCTTTTAAATCATTGTCATTAGTATATTCACAAGTAGAACATAAATTAAAATAAGGACAAATTGAACACATATATCTAATTCCAATTATTTTATTTTTACATCTTGAACATGTAATTCCCTTATGTTCATACATCCTCACTTCTTCATTCTCATTAAGTGAACTATAATTAATTGCAGTCTTTAATTTCAAATCTCTTTCATTATGTTTATTTTCTACTTCTTCAAATTTCAAATTTATTATGCTTTCAAAATATTCAATAAATGTTTTTTGTAGTTGTTTAAAATCTACTGATTCAGACATTAGATAGTTAATAATATTTAAAATAGTTTTTTGAAAATATTAATATTTAAAATAATATGTTTTTTTTATTTTAAAATAAAAACAATAGAATCCAAAAATTAAAATTAAAAAAATCGTTCAAAAAAAAGTTTATTTAACTATAATATTCATTTACTTGGATAAATCTTATTTTCATCGTTTTAATCAATCATTTTTTTAAATTCTTCTAAATTTTTTTTTTATTTTCTCAGCTCTCAATTTTTTAAAAGATAATTATTATTCTTGAAAGTGATAATCAAGTTTTCATATTTATATTATTTGTATTCACATGTGTGATCATATAAGAATTAATTAATTTTTTTTGGAACTTTGTAATCAAATATTTATTTATAAGTAAAAGAATTATCTAATCTCTAATTAGACTTTATTTATAAAAGCAATAGTAAAGTTCTTGGGAAATTTAATCAATCAAAAAATTAATTAATTATTTAATTAATTTATTTATTATTATTTTTCTAATTAAAAATTATATAAAAAAATGTAAAAAAAAAAATTTGAAAATTTTATTTATTATATAATTATTTTTTAATCACAATAAAACCTAAATTTAATTATACTTCTTTTTTATTGAAAATAATAATATATAAAAATATATAACAATTTAAAACGTCAATTAAAATCAAAAAAAGAAAAATGTTTTTAAAAATCCTTCATTAATTCATTTGATTTAGAACTTGAAAATAAATTACTTTCTCCTTGAACAAGTAATTCATTTTCTAAATAAGTTTTCAACGGTAAACTAATATTATTATAATCTACTTCAACATTTTTAATATCTAATCTAAAAGGTGAAGATAATCTTTTTTTAACTAATTCTTCAAAATCAATTTTTTTAAATAATTCAAAATTTTTAACATCTCTTAAACTTTGAATTCTTTTATTTGGATTTTTACATAAAATTCCATTAAAAAATTTATTGATTTCACTATGTTTAACATCACTAGGTAAAATTAATTTTGAATTTTTAATTTCATCATAAATTTTAATTTGTTCATTACTTCCTTTTCCAAATGGTAAATAACCAAAAAAGAATTTATATAATAAGACTCCAACACTCCAATAATCAGTTTGAAAAGAATAACCTTTTCCTTCTATCATTTCAGGACTAATATAATGATTAGTTCCTAAAATAGTATAAGTAAAATCTTTTCCTGTCATATCTTTGGCAATACCAAAATCAATTAATTTAATATAACCATCTTTATCTAAAATTAAATTTGTTGGTTTAATATCTCTATGAATTACTCTCATACTTTCTAAATAATTTATAACTGCAAACAAACAAGAAGCTAAAAATACCATTTCATTTATATTTCTTATATCATCTTTTGGTCTTAATCTACAATAAGAAGATACTGTTAATCCATTTATAAATTCTAATATATAATATAAATGATGATTGGTTTTAAATGTTGCTATTAATTTACAAATAAATGGATGATTTAAAGAAAACATTATATTTTTTTCATTAATATAATATCTTACAATTTTTTGTTGTCTTATATTTTTAATATATATTGTTTTTGCTGCATAAATATTTTTTTTATCATGAATTAAACAAACTTTTCCATAAGCTCCATTTCCTAATTCTCTAACAAAGAACAAATCATCTAAATTGAAAGTAGAATTTTTTCCTTTAACAACTTCAAAAGCTTTATCTATTAAATTTTTATTTTTATAATGTATAATTTCTTCATATATATCTTTTTCAATATAATAACATTCACTTTTACCGCTTGAAATAAAATTTTGATTTTGTTTATTTTGATTTAATTTTTCATCATTTGGAGTGATATCACCAAAAAAATCTCCTTGTTTTAAATCTCCTAACAAAAAATCTCCTATCATAATTTTAACAATTCCTTCTTTAATTATATATAATTTATCTGATTTTGGACCATTTTTTATTATTTTTTGATTATCTTTAAAAGATTTTAATTTTACTGAATCTGCTATTTGAAATATTTTCCATTCATTTAAATTATTAAATAAATCACATTTCTTTAACATTTTCATCATTTGAGAAAAACTCATAATTTCTTTATTATCATTTAAACTTAATTGTAAAGTATTAATTATATCATTCCATTCTGCTTCAAAAACTAAAGATTCATCTTCACTTAAAATTTCTGTTGATTTTTTTTTATATTTATTTTTTATTAAAAAAGAACTAAATAAATCTCCTGGACTTGCAATTATTGTTTCTGTTTCTTTTAATTTTAATCTTCCACAAATAACTAAAATAATTCTTTTTTCTTTATCAGGAACAACAATATTATTATTATAATACATTAATTTAAATAAAGGAAATAAATTTGAAAAATTTTTTATTCCCAAAAAACGATTAAAAGTTTCACTTTTTTTAATAGTAGCAATATATAATTTTTTAATTATTTCTTTCATATAATTTTCTCCTAAAATAATTTGAATATCTTTAAAAGTTAATTGATATAAAACTGAGTCTGTGACAGTTTCATAATTATAAAATTTTGTTGCTTTTTGAGAAAATAAACCAATTTCTCCTATTGAAGTTATAGGAGATATTTTTTTTAAAATTTTATTTTTCCATAAACAATTAATTGAACCTTTAATTAAAAAATAACAACATTTATCTAAATTTGTTATTTCAAAATATTTTCTTAAACGCATTTTTAACATTTTATTTGCAATTTTATCTAATTTTGATATTTCTAAATTAGAAAAAATTGGAATTTGAAGTAAAATCTTAATTTTTTCATCTTTAGACTTAACTAAGAAATCATAATTTTTAAAATGGTTTTTAGTTTCTTCATTTAATAAAATTGAAAAAATTTTTGCTTTTGTTGTTGTTTTTGCAAAACAATCAATATCAGAATTTTTTTCTAATATTTCAGTTGAAAAACAATCACCATGAATAAAATTATTTTCTATATCATCAACCATATAATTTACATTTCCAGTCTCAACTACAATTAAAAATTGTTTTTCATCTCCTTTTTTATATAAACATTTATTAGGAGTTAATATATGCTTTACAAATAAACTTTTTATAGTATTATTTTCTAACAATCCTTCTTTTTCTTCTATAATTTTAGAATCATATAATTTATTTATTATAAATTGATATTCTCTTTTAGAAATTTCTTTATTATTTTTTTGTTCATCTAATATTGAAGTTACTTTTGTTGAAGAAATTGTTAAATTGTCTTTTATTGATTCATCATTATTATCATTTTTTTGTTCAACTATACTTAAATTTTCTTCAAATTCTCTTATAACTTCTTTCACAATATCTAAAATTTTTTTTTGATTCCTTATTGTAAGTTTTCTTCTAGGATGCTTTTTTTTTGGTTGATCTTCTTCTAATAATCTTCTTATAATTAAATCATATTGAGTTTCTTTTTTACTTCTTTGAGTTGATAATTTATTATTTTCATTAGATTGAAAATATAATTTTAATTTTGTAAATTCACTTATTTTATTTTCAATTTCAGTATTATTATTAGTTATATCTATTGCAATTTCTTGTTTTTTAAATACAATTGGACGAGAAGTATTTAAATTACAATCACATACAACACCCATATATTTTTTTTTGGTATTAAAAATATTTATTTAATTTTTTTTTATTTTTTCTTTTATTATATAAAAATTCAAATATGTCATACTATTATTCATCTAATAATTTGAATAATAAATTAAAAAGAGAAAGAAGTAGAGATAATATTGAATTTAATAAAGATAATCCAGAAGAAATTAATAGAAAAAAAATTTGTCCATTTTTAATAAGAGTTTTTTATAATTTTTATGAATTTAATAAAATTTCTTCCTTTGATACTGATAATATAGAATTAAATGATTTACATATATATACTTGGATGGATTCTGATTTAAAAGAATTAACTGAATTAATAATTGGAGCTTTAAAAAAAAAAATTAAAAAAAAAAAAGTGTCTTTAACATTTTCTCTAATTTACAGGGATTTAAAAGGGAAATTACAAAGAAGAGAAATAGGAGAAATTTGCTTAAATGAAGAGAATGATGATCAAAATAAGACTTTAAAAATGGCAAATTTTAAAGTAGGAGATTTTTTAGATGTAAAAATTAAAATTAAGAATTAAGCTATCATCAAATTTTTTGAAATAAAATTTATTTGAATTTAAAACATTTATTTCTCTTTTTGTTTTATCAAAGACAATGAATATTAAATCAATAAAAATAATAAACAATAAATATGCAATATTAAAGCAATAACTTTTTTAAATTTCAGGAAAAGAAAAGATATTATAAATAGTTTAGAACTTAAAAATTTTATTTTTTTTTTATTTTTTTATTCTGGAACTTAACTTTTAATAATAAATAGTAAAACATTTTTTATTATACATTTAACATTTATTTAAAATATTATAAATCTGAAAATCAAAGTAAAAATAATATAAAAAAAAGTTATTGATATTTTTATATATATTTTTTAAAATCTCAATATATTTTCCTATTCTTAAAGAAATTAAATTATATTATTAAAAATAATTATATTTTAAAATTAAATATGATGGAAATTTTATATAAGAAAAAAGTAATTAGAGATTTCCTTTCTTTATATTCAGAAAGTTCTTGGACTCAATTAGTGTCACATTTATTAGAATATGGGATAATATTATTTAAAAAAAAATATAATGTAACAGCTTTAAGTCCAGAAGATATTTTTAAAATTGTAGAAAATTTCAAAAAAGAAGAACATATATATGATAAAAAAAATGTGAAAAAAATAGGAATGAAAAATTTAAGCAAAAATAAAAATAATAGTAATGAAAGTAATGATGTGAGTTCTCGTTCTAAATCTCGAACTAATTCAATTTCAGCAACAAAAAATAAAAAATTTAAAAGTAATTTTACACATACTTATAGTGATAAAAATATTTTTTCTACAAGTAAAAATAAGAAAAATAATACTTTAAAAAGAGCACAAACTCCAAATAAAAACAACAATAATTTTAAAAATACTTTAATGTCAAAAAAAAAAAATAATAATACTTTAAAAAGAATTAACAGTAATTTATCGTTTAAAAGTAATAAATCAAGAACAAATTCAAAAAAAAAAAATATTAAAAGAAATAATTTGACAAATTATTCAAGAACTAGCACAATTTCAAATGACTCTTTTATCAATTATACAAATGAAAAAAAATTTGATTTACCATTACAAAAAAATAAAAAAAGTGAAATTAAAACTGTTACTTTAAATAAAAATAATAACAATTTATATCAAAAAACAAAATTAAATGAAATTAAAAATTTAGATGATAAATTAATTCATTATAATAATGAAAAAAATAATGGAAATTTACAACATGGAACACAAAAAGTAACTGCAGAAAGTAAAATTAAAGCTTTAATTGATAGAGATAGAAAAAAACATTTAGAAGAAATGAAATTAATGAAATTAAATAATAATACTAATAATAAGTTTACTTTTGATGAAAATTCAAATAATAATGTTAAAATTAATAATGAAATAATTTCTAATAACATCAATAATAATTTCAAAGAAAATATTTTGAATGAAAATTTCAACGAAAATTTAGGTAATAAAAATTTTGGGATGTCATTAGATAACAACAATAATTTTAGTTTTACTAAAACAAAAATAATAGAAAATAATAGTTTAGAAAACAATTCTAATAATTTAAATAAATATGGAGAGAAATTTAGTTTAAATGATGCCCCTATTATTTCAATTGAAGATAAAATAAATGGTCTTACTCAAAAACTTTCTAAATTAAATTCATCTTTTAATAAAACCAGAGAAATTTTATCAGGATATAATAATGATAATATATTAAATAAAAATTTGACAATTAATCCAAATAATAATAATATTCCTTATTTCAAAAATGACTTTCTTAATAAATCTAATTTCACAAATCCTAATAATAATATTTATGATAAACCTTTAAATATTATTCCACAAAATGAAATTATTCATTCAAATATTTTATCAACGAATAATAATGATGAAGATTATATTGGAGAAGATCAAATTGATTTAAGTCAAAATCCAAATTCAAATTTAAATAGTAAAACTTTTGAGAATAAATAACATTTAAATATAGTTAAATTTTAAATTTATTATTTTAAATAAAGAAAAAATTTTCTCATCTTAATTTATCAATTATTAAAATTAATCTTAAATTTATTTAAAAAAATCGATTTATCATTAAAGAATATAATAAATAAATTTATAAAAGAAATTCAAAAACTGAAAGTTATTCAATTACTAATTTAAGAAAAAAAAAGTGTTAGGAATTAAAAGAAAAAGAAATAATAATAATCAATTTTAGGATAATTCAAATTCAATGTCTGAAAATATTGAAGGAATAAATCATATTTCATTGGAAGATTTAAAAAAAAATGAAGAAAAAATTTTAATTAATTTAAGAGTTGTTTTGTTAAATAAAAATTTGAAGTTTATTATTTTAGTTATAATTATAATAAAAGAAAAAAATATTATTAAAATTATAATTTTGAATATTTAATTGAAGGATAAAAATTAAAGAAATACTATTAGTAAATTAATAAATAACTATTAAATTATAGAATATTTAAAAACAATTTTTTAAAATAAAAAATAATTATCATGAAAAAAATGTTAATATTATATTGATAAATAAGAAAAAACTACATTAAATATTATAGTATTTCAAATAGAAGAATATTAAAGTAAAAAAGATAATATAAATATAAGAAATATTAATTCTAGAAAATTTTATAATAAAAATAAATTAACTTTTAAATTTTTGATGAGATTGGAAGATGATATTTTGGGGTAATTGTTAGTCCCATTTGAGGCTATTGGGAGTGTGAAATATGCTGCAATTTGGAGAGGAAATATTTGGGGAAATAATTTATCACTCCCAATCACCTCAATTATCACTCTCCCAATTACATTTAATATCTCTCTCCCAATCATATCAAACATAAACAATCTATCTCCCTAATTTTGTTAAAATATAAAATTAATTTAACATTTTGTTATTATTTTTAAATTAGTTACTTTCATCAATATCATATAAATATTTTAATGTAAAATCAGAATTATTTTGATGAAAATAATAATTTAAATGAATCATCAAAAATAAAAAATTTAATTCAACCTCAAAATTCTAAAGAAGAATTCAATAACATAAAAACAAAGAAGAGTATTGAAAATTACCATGAAATCGAGATTAATCATAATCAAATGAAATAAAAAATTAAATCAAATGAAACTAAACAAACAATAATAAACAATTAAAAAATAATATATGATATTCCTAAATTAAATATTGAAAAAAACATGGAAAATAATATTCAACCAATAAAAAATGAGAATAAAGAATATAATCATATTAATCAATCAATAAATGAGGTAAATAAAATAATAAATAATAATAATGAAGAGAATAATAAAAAGAATAAAAAAAAACAATTTGTGAGTTTATCAAACAATACAATTGAAGTTTGGAAAGATATTTTATGCAAAAATATTCCTCAAGACATATCATTTTCAAATTATCAAATAAATGCTAATTTATCAGAAGAAAATTTAAATAGTATTAAAAAAGATGTATTAAGAACAAGAGCAAAAGAAAGTTTAATGTATTCTGATTATAAAGAAAATTTAGAATTATTAATATGTTTTTATTGTGATTATAATAAAATCTCTTATAAACAAGGATTAAATGAAATTTTAGGTGCTTTATTAGTTTTAAAATATCAATTTAATTTATCTTTAGAACTAATATTTCATTTATCTCAAGGCTTAATAAATAAATTTGTTCAAAATTATTACTATGAAAAGAAAATATTTTCATTGAAAAGTTCTTTAAGTTTACTTACTTTATTATTAAAATATCATAAACCAAAAATTTACAATTTATTAGATAAGTTAATGATAGATCCAATTGTATATGCAACTAATTGGTTATTGACGATGTTTTCATCAAGACTTGATTTAGATTTAACTTATTATTTATGGAATTTCTTAATTGGAATAGATGATCAATTATTTATGCATTATTTTATTGTTGCATTATTAATTTATAATGAAGATAAAATATTAAAAGAAGAAAAATTAAATATTCCAATTTTAATAACAAAATTAACAATAAATAGTGTTAAAGAAATGGGAAATATATTAAAAATTGCTTTAAGATTAAGAGAAGAAACACCTTATAGTTTTCGATTATTAGCAAATAAATTAGAAATATTTAAATATCATTCAGATAATATTGAAAAATGTTATGAAAAATATAAACCTCAATTTCTGGTAACAATGCCTATTTTTCCAAGTGAAATTTTTTATATTTGTTATAATGATATAATAAAGTGTCCTGATGATTTATGTATAAAATATCTATCAAAGAATAAATATAAATACGAAAGTCAAAAGCATGTTTGTGAACATTGCAAAATGAATATAGATAAAAAAATAGAATATATTCTTTTAGATCTAAGAATTTTAGAATATGGAAGTTTTGAAGATGAAAATGAAAAAACTGGTTTTTTACCTAAAATGATTATGGTAGAACAAAATGAATTAAAATCAGATGACTTTGTAGAAAAAATTAAAGAAAGATTTTTAAATGATAAAGGACATTATCATTTTATATTTATGACATCAAAAACAGATTATTTTAACAATTTTGAAGACAATTATTATATAGAAAAACAATTTGGAAATTATTATGAGCAAATTAAAGTTGAAAAAGAACTTAATGAAGATTTGATTAGAAAAATGACAATCAGAAAAAAATTTAAATTAAAAGAATATGATAATTTAAAAAAATTACTCATTACTTTATTAAATGCAAATTATCCTTATATATCTTTTTGTTATGGTGGATTTGCTGCTATTCATGAATTAATTTCTAAATTTGATATAAGTTTACTTAATCATGATACTAATTGTAATTTATGTCAAAAAAAAGAAAATTCTTTTTTTGATTATTTAAAAATGAACTTTTATAATAAAAAAGAACATGAAGATGAACTAATTAATCAAGAATTTAAAATGAAAGTTATTGAGAAAATTCCTTTAAATATAATTTATCAAAAAATAGAAGAGCATAAATATGAAATGTTTAAAGGAAAATTGCAATTATATAATAAAGAAAATTATATAAAAGATAATGAATGTATGATTATATTTAAAGAAATAGAAATATTTATTTTAAGATTTATAAATAATTCTTTTGATTTAGATTTAATTTCTGTTATTTTTATTAATAAAATTCTTTCCATAGAAAGAAGAAAAGCCCTTATTGTAATAAAATTTAATGAAGAAAAAAAACATTTTAAAATTAAAATAGATTTACATGAAGAAAAATTTGCTAATGAATTTATTGATATATATGAAAAAAAAAAAATTTATGTAGAAGAAATAAGAAAAAAAAAGAAAGATAATAAAAAGGATAAATGAACATATTCAAATTAATTGAACAAAAAAAAAAACAATTATAATATTTTTTCTGAGTTTAATATATAAATAAAATATTTATAAAACATTAAAATTAATTAATACTTATTTTGAAGTAAATTTTCTGTATAATCATAACCTAATTGATTAATTTTTTCATCTAAATCAAATAAATCTTCAGTATTACGAATAGATTCAAGAGTAATTTTTTTTCCAAATTTAGAATCAGAACTTATATTAATTCTATTCATATCTCTCATAGCTTCATTTACTTCATTTGCAAGATTTGGAATATTTGTTTTTTCAATATAATTTTGAAAATCACTTAATAATCCATGTAAATTACTTCCATATTTTAAATTTACATCAGTAATTTTTCTTTCACAATAATTATTCATATAATCTTTTATATTCTTTTCTTCATCTTTAAAATTAGATTTTAATATATTATTATATAATTTTGTTAATCTAGACTGTTTTTCTTTTTGAAATAGTGCTCTTCTTTCTCTTTGAGTCATATATTTTATTTTATTTCTTTTTTCTTCTTCTTTTTTTTCTTCTTCTTTCTTTTCTTCTTCTTTATTTTCTTCTTCTTTATTTTCTTCTTTTTTATTTTCTTCTTTTTTATTTTCTTCTTTCTTTTCATCTAACAAATTATCTTGAATTAAAATATTAATTTTTTCTTTTTCTTGAATAGATTTATCTTGATCATTATGTCTTTTTTTAGCACTTCTTAACATTCCTTTAGAAGAAAGAAAAGTTCCTTCCATAACATATTTTTTCTTTTTACTAAATATATCATCATCTTTTCCAATATTATTTAAAGTAGTTTTAGTTTGTTGAATTTCTTTCATTAAATTTATATTCATTTGCCTTAATTCTTTTAAAGACATATTTTTAATTCTAAGTTCTTCCATAATTTTCTTTTTAATTCCTTCCATAGCAGCAGCATAATCATCAGATATAATAGAAGAATCTTTTCTTTCGACTTTAAAAGTTACATTTTTTTTTTCTAAATTATTATTTTTTCTTTCTAATTCTTCAGCCTCTTCTTCTTTAGTTTTTCCTTTTTTTTCTTTTAATAATTCTTCAAATTTATATAAATATTTCATGTCTCTATTAATATCAGTTTTATTTTCAATTTTAACTATTAAAGGATATTTTTCTTGTTCTTCTAAAAGAACTGAAGGATCAAACATATTTTCATTTCCAATATATGTGATTAATTTAGGATTATAACCTTTTATTTTATATACTTCTTCTATTCTTTTTAAATATTCATTTTGCACTGCTTCATTTTCTGATTTTACTAATTGATATTGTCTTGTAAATTTTTCATTTTCTATTTGAATTTTATTTAATATTTGATTTTCTTTATAAAGATCTGAATTAAATTTTACTAATTTATTCAATAAATAATTTTTATTTTTATATTCTATTTTATTTATTGACATTGTTTGAGGAATATAAACTTCTTCATCGAATTTATGATATATTAAAGCATTTTTAAATGAATTTCTTTTATCCTTATCTAGATAATCTATAGTATTATTTATTTTCATTTTATAAGGAATAGTATCTTCTATAAACTTTTCTTTGTTTCTTGACATAATTTATTATATATTTTATAAAGAAGTTATATTTTTACAAAAAATAAATAAAATTTTAAATTAAAATATAAACAAATGTCAGAACAAGGTAAATTTCAATATTTAAATTTAAAAAAATAGAAGTTCAAAATGCACAAGAATTAACCTCTTTTGTAAAAGGATTATTAGAACAAATGGAAGAAAGATTTAAAACAATGACAAATTCAATAGTGGGAAGGTATAATAAATAAAAATATAATTTATTTCCTAATTTATAGAATTGATGAAATGAGTGAAAGAATAGATGATTTAGAAATGACAGTAAATAAATTAGTAGAAGAATCAGGTCAAAACCAAATAAATCCAAATTTAGGAAAATGAAAAAAATTAAATAAATATTTGGTAAAAAATTATATTAAAAAAAATAAAATTTAAAAAAATCATATATTAATAAATTAATAAATATGGCAACTCAAGCAAAAACAATTGAAGCTAAAAAAGATGAATTTAGAGCTTATTTAGAAAAAACAGGAGTTGTAGATCAATTAACTAAAGTTTTAGTTTCTTTATATGAAGAAACTGATAAACCAACAAATCCTTTAGAATTTATTAAAAGAAATATGAGTGCTCCAGAAGAAATTGATCAAGATAACTTAAAAAATGAATATTTGAAATTAAAAGAAGAAAATGAAAAACTTAGACAAAGAGTCACAGAACTTCAAAAACAAATTGAAGCTTTAAAAGGAGATGAAGGAAATTAAATAATATAATTATTTTTTTTTAAGAAACGTTTTCTTAATTTTTTTAATTATGTTTTTTTTGTAACTACTATATAATTTATTCATTTTATTTTATGTATATTATTTATGAAATAATTTTGATTTAATTATTTGTAAAATGTAAGTTAGAAGATAATAATTATATTATTATTGAATGATTATGATATTTTTTTTATATTTAATCAATTTTTTTGATGATATTAATAAATAATTATATAAATTAGATATTTATTGAATATGAAAAATTAATCTTTATATTTAAATAAAATTTAATTGTAATAATTATAAAAGAACCCAAAAATCGAAAATACTTTATAAATGGAATTTATTTTAATTTATAATTTCCCTTATATATTATTAATATAAAATTTAAATGGATTTTAATTAATTATGAAAAATAATGACTTTAAAAATATTATAAATATTCATTTAATCATTTAATTCTTTTTTAAATAAATATTACAAACGAAAAATAAAAACAATAAAATAAAAGTAAAAAATAAAAAAATATATTAAATCCTTATAATCAAAAAAATATAAATAACAAAAGAAAAAAAAAATTAAAAAATAAATAATCAAAAAAATGGAAAAAAACCCAGATTTCCTAGATAACTTATATTTTGATCCAATAAAGTCCTTAAATTTGCGAAAATCAAATAAAAGATATCGTTTAAAAGAAAGAAAAATAGAATCAGAAGAAGAAGACAAGACATTTTCAACAGAAATTCAAAATTCTCTTCCTACAGTGAGTCAAAGTCAAAATATTACATTAGGAAGTGTAATAATTCAGAATTGGGAAACAAAACGTCAAATTCCAAAAGATCTTCCAAATGAAATGATGCATTTTCCGGTTTTAATTGATAGATCTAAATTTCAATTAAAACAAAAAAAATTAAAACCCCTTGAAACAAATGATAGATATGGTGGTTTTAGTCAAAAATCAATTTATGAAAGTGGAAATAAATTAGCTTTATCACAAAGACCAATTCAACATACTGAAATAATTGCAAGAGATAATATAAATAATAATCAATTAAGTAATGTTTATGAAGAAGAAAATAAAAAAGTGGCTTTAACTGAAAGTTCTGTTTTAAATTTACCTAAAAAAAAAGAAACCGTCAAAAAAGAATTAATTGATTTTTCAACTTTTAATCGTCATTTATATTTAAGAGATAATGACTTTTTATATGCTAAAAGAGTGGGAGGACCTGTTGATTTTGTATTATGTACTTATCAAGATATTAATCCAAGAGCTAAAAGAAGTGGCTTACCTCAAATTGTGAAAGGAAAAAAAGTTAGTAATGTTAAAACTCGAAAATTATGTGAATACATTACTATTTCTAAAAATACTGTTACTCAAAGCCAAAATGGTAATTTAACTATTTATTCTGTTCAAGAATGGATTGATAATTATAAGAAATATAAACAGTTAATGAATATTTCTTTGTTTAAAAATTTCAAAAACGCAAAGTTATTTGATTTATGGAGAAGATTTTATAGGAAAAGTAGAAGACAATATTATAATGATAAATTATCTAAAAAGTTCTTTTTAATTGATGAACATTTAAGAAATGGGATTTTTGGTGTTAGAGGAGTTATAGATGAAATTAAAGCAAATAATATATTTGAAATGAATCAAGTTACTTCATTATTACTAAATAAATTTAAAGAAGCACATTCTGAATCTTTAAGAATAATTGATCATAATATTGAAGAATATCGACTTAGAATTAAAAAAATTGTTGCTGAATCTTGTGCCAATAGTTATAAAGCTTATAAAGAACTTAAGAAAATCACTTTAGATGATAATGTTTCTACTGATCAAAGTAGTAATCCTGATTCAAAAAGAAAAAATAAAGATGATGAAGGTTCAAATATTCAAAACTTTATTAAAGATGCTATTCCTTATGCTCAAGATGCAACTAGAAAAACTCATTATAAGAAATTATTAAGATATATCAGAGTTATTGATTATTTATTTAATGAAGCAAAATATCAAGTTATTTCTATTTCTCTTCAATTATTAGATAATAAATTTAAAAGATTATATGAATGTTTCCTTCATAATTGGATAGATCCTCCTCTTATTATCACTAAAATTTTATGTATGAGTGGTAATATATATTATAATCCTTCTATGAAATTAATGAGTGAAGCTATTTTTGATAATTATATTCAAGAAACTATCTATACTGTTATTTATAAAAAGAATTTTATTGATCCTAATGAATTTCATCAATATATGTCTGTTTTTGAAGAAGTTTTTGAAGTTTCAGTTGATCAAAATGCAAATTTAAATACTAGAATAAAAGAATCTGAAGAAATTTTAGAAAAATTTAATACTATAAGAGATAATTTTGATAAATGTCATGAAGAATTAAATAAATATGCTGAAAGTTTAGTTCCATTATATAGAACATATTTAGATTATAATAAACTTAATTTTAAAGAATTAGAAAAAACATCAACTCCAAAAGAATTAAAAGATTTATTAGAAGATTTCAAAAACCAAGATAAAATAATTAAAGCAATAAAACCATTTAAAAATATAGGTTTATTCCAATTTCAATTAGACGACTTATTAGAAATGATAACAGAAGCTCCAAAACAATGGTTAGATAAAATAAAAATTGTAATCCCTAATGTTTTAGTTGCAAAAGAAAATGCCTTAATAGAGAAATTAACAGGATATTTAAAGGAATTAAGTGAACCAGTGGAAAATGTAGAATCATTTATAAAATTAAAAAAAGCAGTAGAAAAATGTAATAAAGATAAAGTAAACACAGAAGCAGAATCAAATGATATAATAGATTTACAACAAATAGTAGAAAATAATAAAGATATTAAATTACAAGAATATGATCAAAAATTAGCAACAGAATTAAAAAGTGTTTCAGTAAATTATGATAGAAAATTAGATGGTCAATCATATTTTATTGATAATAACATATCATCATATAGAGGAAAATTAAAAGCAGAAATAGATAAATTTGATCAACAAATAAAAGGAATGATAACTGAGTTAAATAATGAAACATTAAATAAATATAGCGAAGATACTTTTAATGCAATAGATTTCTTAGAAGAAAATTCATTAAAAATTCAAAAATGTGTAAGACAAGAAGAAATATATAAACAAGAAGAAGAAGATTTAGAAGTTGATCCTCTTTCAAGAAGCAATTTTACAAATTTAAGAGATTTAGTTTATGATCAAGAATTAAAAGTAAAAATATGGGGAGCAGTAAGAGAATTTCAATTTAAAAAAAGTGAATGGGAAAAAGAACAAATATTAAGATTAAATATACCTAAAATGGAAGAATTAATTAATTCATGGATTGAATTATGTGATGTTTGTATTAATGATTTAGATATTCCAGTTGTTCCAACAGAATTAAAAAAAAGATTACAAGCTTTTCAAATTTTAATTCCTGTTTTTACTGCTTGTCAAAATCCAAATATATTAAATGTTGAAAGTTTATTAAATCATCTTATGGATTTATTAAAAACTGAAATGAAATTAGATGATGCTTTTTTTACTACTGATAAATTAATGACTATGCCCCATATATATGAAAAAGTAGATGAAATTGATGAATTAAATACTAGAGCAAATGAAGAAAGAAGATTAAAAGATTTAATTAAAAATATTGGTGATGGATTTTATCCTAGAAAAGTTCCTATTAAACCTAATTATGATAAAAAAGAATTAGAAAAAGAATTTGAATTTGTTGAAGAGAATATTAAAGTTTTAAATAAAATATATCTTGAAAAATATGTTAGTTGTATTATTCATGATTTAGAAAAAACAAGTTCTGATTTTTATAAATATCAGAATATTTTATTACAATATGTTTTATATCAAGATTATGTTATTAAAAGTGAAGGAATTATGGAAAGTGGAGAATTTGCAAAAGAAATGCCTACTGAATATAAGAAATTAATGAGTGAAAATTTGAAAAGAAATTTATATAAAACTGTAAAAGATAATCCAACTGTTATGAAATTATTAGAGCATGCTTATGATAAAATTATGAATATTATTAATTCTATTATTCAAAACTATGAACAAAATTATAAAGCAATTGGAGTCTTTCTTGAGAAAAAAAGAAAAGAAATGCCAAAATATTATTTATTATCAAATGATGATTTCTTGGAAATTTATCAACAAAGAGAATCAAATGAAATTAAATTAAAAACTATTTTAAAATTATATCCATTTATAACATCAATAATAATTGGAGATGATCAAGATGAAAATATAATATTTGATACAATAGATAATGAAAAAGTAACAATAAAATATACAAAAAGTACGAGATCATTAAAAGATTTAGTAGACTTTTTAGAAACATGTTTAAATAAAAAAATAAAAGAATGTTTCAAAGGATTTAAAAAAGAATATGAAAATACATTTAAAGCAAAAACTGCAAAAAAACCAAAAGAAGTTATAAATGAATTAATTACAAATAAAGATAATTTAGCTCAAGCAATATTTAATTGTATGTATTATTTAATGACAGATTCAATTGAAAAATCTCTTTCAAATCCTGATGAAGCTTTTGATAAATTATTTGATTTATATAATGATATAAAGGAAGAAAGAATAATAGAATTTATTGAAATGTTAAAAAATACAGAAACTTCATTTTTACAAAAGAGAATTTTAGCAAATATAATTTCTTTACAAAATTATGCTAAAGTTATTATTGAAAATTTAATAAGAGAAGATGTAACAACAACTTCAGATTATAATTATTTCAAATTAATAAATGTAAAAATTGAAAATGACTCTTTTATGCTTCACTTTTTAAATTTTGCATTAGAATATGGATATGATTATGTTGGATTGGATAATAATTTTGTTATAATGCCAGAAAGTGAAAGAGTATATTTAGTTTTAGCAAGAGCATTACTGATAAGAAGACCTTTTGAATTATATGGAATCAAAGAAAGTGGAAAAAATGAAACTTTAAGAACATTTGCAAATTTATGTGGAAAAAGAATTCAATATATTAATACTACTGAAAATTTCAATCTTCAAGGTTTTAATAATACTTTATATGGTAATTTAAAAACAGGTTGTTGGATATGTTTAAATAATACTGATAATATGAAATTTGAATTATTGGAAATTTTAGGAAATAGAATTTTAGAAGTTTACAGAATTTTAATTCATGCTTCTTCAGGTCAAGATGAATATTTCATTGAAAATGGAGATAAGTTTCCTGTAAAAGTTAAACAAACTAATATTTTCTTATATAGAAATTTATCATATGAAACAAAATTTAATTCTGAAGAAATCCCTAAAAATATTAAAAATTACTTTAGACAAATTGCAGTTCCTTCTTTAGATGCTAGATTTTTTTTATTAAATGCATTAAGAAGTTTTGATTTTAATGATTGTGAAAGTATGACTAATAAAATTATGTATATTATTTCATTTGCTAATAAAAAAATTAAAGGAACAAAAAAAACAAATTTGCCTTTAATTT
Source organism: Isotricha intestinalis (assembly GCA_023807065.1). Taxonomy (NCBI): domain Eukaryota; phylum Ciliophora; class Litostomatea; order Vestibuliferida; family Isotrichidae; genus Isotricha; species Isotricha intestinalis. The sequence continues at coordinate 20,855 of JAJJLU010000389.1, forward strand.
TTATTAATAAATTAATTATTAAAATACTTGGAAAAATCAATGATATTAAACCCAACAATAAAAATGAAATTATTAGAGGTTTAATTAAAGAAATTTACCTTAAGTTAATGGATGCAGAAGAATTTGAAGAATTTAGAAAATTTTTAAATGAAGTATTTGAAATGAAAGATTATGAAGGAGATATAAATCAAGTATATGAAATTGAAGATGAAAACATATCAAAAGCAATCAAAGATCAATTAACAACATTTAAATTTAATAATCAGAATTTTGAACAAAGAGTATATCAAGTTTTCTCTGCATTATTTAAATTTGATAGTTTTACTTTTGTTGGTCCTGCGATTTCAGGTAAATCACAATTATTTTTAATATTAAGTGAAATTACTCGAAAATTAAATGAAATAGATTCAATTAAATATGCAAAAATGTTAGCAGTAAAATTATATCCAAAAGCCAAAACTTCTGAAGAATTATTCGCTGAAAATAGAGTCTTAAAAGCTTATAAATTTAATAATAATTTCTTCTATAATATGCTAGAATTATTCAATCCAGATAATAAGGAAATTTTAGAAAAATTAAATCATTTTTATTATGATACAATGTCAAGAGCAGTTAAGGAAAATGATGATTATGTTCTTAATTTTAATGATAATAATAAAGATAATGAAGATAAAAATGAAAGAGATGATGTTTCCATAGGAGGAGATGGTGATGATAATATTGTATTTATTTCAAATAGAAATGAAAATAATATTCATGAAAATATAATGAAAGCAATTATATTTGATGGTCAAATTGATAATAGTTGGATTGAATATATTAATAATATTTATTCAGATTGTAAATTTTTAACTACTCCTTATGGTGATTCTATTGATTTAAATGATAATTTTAAAATGTTCTTTGAAGTTATGAATTTAAGTAAAGCTTCTCCTTCATTTTTAACTAGACAATATATTGTTAATTGTAATACTAATACTTTCAGTTGGGAAAATATTTTATATTGTTGGATAGATTCTAATAAGAAAGTCACTGAAAATTCTGAGTTAAAAAATTATATTAGAGGTCTTTTTGAAAATTATTTCCCTAGAGTTGTTGATTTTGTTCAAAATAATAAATTTAAAAATATATCTTTTAATGAAAATTACATCATGAAAACTTTAATAAGTATATTTGATGCTGTTTTTCCAATGTTTAATTTCGAAGATAAAAGAATTGGAAGAAAACATTTCAATGTAGTTCCAAAAATTGAAATAATAAAAAAGTGTACTTTATCAATATTTATATTTAGTTGTGCTTGGACAATGAATTTCTTATCACATTTCATAATAAGAACAAAAATAGAAAAATTGATCAGTGATATTTTTAAAGCTGATGATTTAAAAGGACCAATCTTTGATTATTACATTGATCCAAATACAAATGATTTTGAATTATGGTCAAATTTATTAAAAGAAGAGATTTATCAAACTGAATATGGTAAAAAAGGAGAAATTTTCTATTATGGTAGATTATATATAAATACAATAGATACAATACCATATACTTGGTTATGTGAAAAATTCATTTCAATGGAAGTTCCATTTTTTTATAATGGAAAAGCAAATTCAGGAAAATCTGCTTTAATTTCAAGTGTTTTAGAAAGAATGTCATATCAATATTTAGATGTCAAAAAAGTTAAATATTTATGTTCTTATAATACGGTACCAGATCAAATTGAAAATTTTTTAAATTCAAACTTAGATATGATAAAAAGAGATAAATTTGGAGATAAATTTGGTAAAAAAACAGTATTATTTGTAGATGATATAAGTATGAATATTAAAAAAGATGAATATGGTACATCATTAATTTTAGAATATTTAAGAAGTTTAGCTGAAAATAGATATATATATGATCAAAAATTAAATATATTTAAATATTTGGATAAATTTAATTTATGTTGTTGTGGTAATGTCTCCTCATATCCTGATGATGAAAATTTCAATAGATTTATTTCTGGTTATGTGTTTATGACACAAGTTTTACCTGATGAACCCTTTACTCCTATATTTAAACCAACTTTGGAATTTTGTTTAAGAAATTATATTCCAAATACTTCTGGTATTACTTCAACTCAATATATTCAAGTGTTAACAAAATTAATTAATTCTCTTAATGAAACTATAATCAATGAACCTAAAAAATCTCATTATTTATTTAATATAAGAGATGCAGTTAGAGTTATTCAAGCTTTTCATTTATTTAAATATAAAGCTTCTTCAGAGTTTATTGAATATCTTAAAAAATGTTTCTTTTATGAAACTTCATTAGTTTTTGAAGGTAAAATGACTAATGAAGAAGACATTAAAATTTTCAGAGAAAAATTATGTGAAAGTTATTCTTCAGTTTTCAAACAAGATAAAGTTACAGTAAATGATATATTCAATGAAAAATGGGGAACTCCTGAAGGATTTATTTATGCAAGAGATTATAATAATTTTAATCAAGATAATGAAGAATTATTAAATGAACATGTTTTCTTACCAAATAAACAAATATTAATGGATTTCATTAGAGAAAAAGTTAGTAGTTATTATAGAACAAAAGATATAAAAGATAAAAATTTATTGAAAATAACAGATAATAGTATAGATTATGTAATAAAAATGTTAAGAATATTAGAAAATCAAGGACCAAATATATTATTAATTGGAAAGGAAAATTGTGGTAAAAATACATTATTTAATTTTGCTGCTTTTATCGCAGGAATTGATGTAATTTATCTTGAATCTTCATATAATAACGCTTCATCAGAAACATTCATTCATGAAATCATTAGTCCTCTATTACAAAAAGCTACACTAGATAATAGGAGAGTTGTACTTTTTATTTCTAGTAAAATTACAGTTCCATATATTTGGGATGTTGTTAATAAATTATATGATACTAGGGAAATTCCAAATAACTTTATCTTCATTGGTCCTGATGATTTAGGTAAAATTTCAGAAGAAGAAACAATTTTAAGATTACAGAAAAATTTATCAATATGTATTGATTTGATTCCCAAATGTGAACATTATAGAAAATTATTTATTCAATATCCTTTCATTGTAAAAAATTCCCAAATTTTATATATGCATAATTGGAATCAAGAAAATATGATTTCTTATTTCAATGAATCAATTAAAAATATTGAAATTGGGGATATTAAAGAAAAATTACCAGAAGCTTTTTTAAGTATATATAATTATTCAAATAAAATATATAGTGAATATTCAGAAAGATTAAGAATGAGAATTAATTTAAATCAAAAACAATTTTGTTCAATGTGTGAATTTTATTCTCAAAATTATAATAATTACAAAGAAATTTTAATTCAAAAGCAAAAGAAATACAATGAAGCAATAGAATTAATTTCCAAATCTCAAAATTTAATAGATGATTTAACAAAGCAAATAGAAGAAAAAACTCCAGAAAGATTAGAAATAGAAAAAACAATGGATGAAAAGAAGAAATTAATAAGTACAAAGCAAAGAGATAAGGCAAATTGGAGAGCAAAAAGACAAGATGAAGAAAAAATAATAAATAATTTAGAAATCCAAAGAAAAGATAAACAAGGAACTTTTAATGAAATAATTCAACCATTTAAAGACTCGATGCAAAAAGCTTTGAATCAAGTAAATAAAATATCTCCAGGTGATTTAACTGAAATAAAAAATACTTGGGATTCATTAGTGTTTGGTAAATTTATTTTAGGTAAATTATTTGAATTATATGGAGATAATAATACAGATTGGGATTATATTAAAAAATCTTTAGATATAAAAATAATTAAAAATTTCGCAAACATTGATGTAATAAAAAATCCAGATATTTTACTTCCTGTTACAAGAGAAATAACAAATAGTCCTGATTTTACTCCTGGAGATAAATATCAAAAACCTTTTAAAACTTGCGGTACTTTATGTGATTATTTCTTAACTCTAAAAAATTATTTTGATGAGATTGATAGACAAAAAGAAATTTTAGATGAAATTAAAAGATTAACTAATGAAATTGCTGATCATAATGCTAAAAGTAGAGAATATATTAATAATGTTACTAATATTGATAAAGAAATTACTGATATTGAAACTGAAATTAATAAAGTTCTTGATGTTAAGAAAGCTAATATTACTTCTTTGATTAATAAATTAGATGGATTAAAAAGTGTTTTTGAAGAATATTTAAAAGTTTCCAATGAAAAAGTTAAAATTTGGGAAACTAAAAAAGGAGATATTGATGCAATTTTATTAAATTATGATTTTTATTTAATGATAATTTCAGCTTATATTTATTTTGGTGCTCCATTAAATAAAGGTTATAGAAATAAATTTAGGAAATTTTTATATTCATTATCTAATAAATTAGAAATAAAAGATTTGAAAGAATTTCCCATTTATAAAATATTTATTGAAGTTCTTGATCAAACTGGAAAAGATGCTGAATTTTGTTCTTCTATTGAACAATATAATGATTTTTTCGCTGATAATTTTACTATGATGTATATAATGAAAAATAAAATTCCATATATTATTGATTATACTAGATTAAGTATTAAATTAATTAGTGAATTTTTAGAATTAAAAAATCCAAAAAGTATTGTTTCCACAAAATATAATGATATTAATGAAGATGGAGAAATGTTTGATAAACTTGAATCTTCAATGAAATCAGGTAATATATTATTTATTGAACAAGTCGAAGAAAATATTATTAATATTATGGAAAATTATATTTATGAAAAAAGTATTTATAATGGTCAAAAAGGGAAATATTGTTATTTAATAAAAAATAAATTATTAGAAAAACATGATAAATTCAAATTATATTTTGTAAAAACAAAATTAAAATCAAAAATAAATGATAAAGCTTGGCAAGATTGTTTTATAATTAACTTCAATTCTCCAAGTGATATAATAGAAAGAGAAATATTAAGGTCTTTAGCAAATGAACAAGATCCAATAACATTCCAACAAATAAGTAAAATTAGAAATGATATTAGTAAAGATGAATTTAAAGTTTTAGAAACAGAAAATAAAATATTAAACTTTAGTAATCAATTTGACACAAGTGGAAATTTCGAGAAATTAGAACATAATCAAACTCTTTTAGAAAGATTTAAAGTCCAAATTCAAATTCATACAGATTTAAATAAAAAAATATCAAATGATAGAAAAAGATTAAATTATGAATTGAATGAATTAGAAAGATATAAATTAATATCTAAAGAAGGTGCAAAAATATATAAATGGTGTTTCCATTTCTTTGAATTTGATACAATATATATGTTAACGTTAGAATATATTTCATCTTTAATAAAAGAATATTATAAAGATAAATTTGGCATTTATAAAGATAAAGTTAAAAAAAGAAAAGTTTTTAAACTTCCTGAAGAAGATGAAGAAGAAAAAGAAAAAGAAGAAGGAGAACCTGAAGAAGAAGAAGAAAATGAAGAAGAAAACGAAGAAGTAGTTAAGAAAAAAGAAGAAGAAGAAGAAGTTCCTACTTTTGAAAAAGAGAATTTATTAGAATTTATTATATTCATATATAATAAATTATTAAATATTTATGCAAGTGATAAAAGGAAATTCCTATTATTAATTTTACTATTTTATCATTTAAAACAAACAGAAGAAATTCCTTCAAATTATAAAGATTTGATTGTATTAGTTGATAAAATATTCTTTAAGAAAAATATTGATAGAGAAAAATATAATGAAGAATCACCAATTAAATTTATAAGTAAAGATCAATGGAATGCATTAAAACAAATAAATGAAGAAGGTTCTTATATATTTGCAATTATAATAGAACACATGGAAAATCATATTGCAGAATGGGAAAATTATTTAGATGATGATAAATATTTATTAAATAATTTTACTATATTTGATGAAGATGTTGAAAGTAGTATGAATCCTTTAATAAGATTCTTATTTTTTTCTATTTTAAAACCTTATATGAGTGATGCTTTAGTTTCTTCTGTTTTACATTCTATTTTTAAAGAAGAAGAAGTTGAACATGATAGAAAATATGAAATTTCTGTTGAATCTAGATCTCTTTCTAAACAATTTTATGAAGATTTTAGTCAAACTAAAAGACCTCTTTTATTTGTTGAATTTGATAAAGATGATATTATTATTGAAAAAGAAGTTAAAGATTATTTGCTTCCGTATTTAAAATATAGTGTTGATCCTAATAATAAAGAAGCTGTTTCCAGTAATGAAGATATATCATATAAAGAAATAATTCCAACTAAAATTGAATTAAATGCAAATGAATTAGATTTAATTCATACTTCAATGAAAAATGGAGGAGTTATTTTAATTAAAAATGCTACTTTATTAAAAGAATCTTTAATTAAATTATTTGCAGAATTCGATGATCCAAATACAGTTATAAGTGATAAATTCAAATTAATATTTGTAGTTAAACATTATACTCCTTTACCCACATATTTATATACTAAATGTGTTATGATAAATAGAGATATAAATATTTTAACTCAAATGAAGGAATATATTATTGATTTAATTGATACTACTCCTTTAGATCAATTTAATAAATTTATGAACAATCAAAATAATAACAATAGTGCTTTCTACATGAAAAAATTATATATTTACTTTACTATTATTCATGCTGTTTTAATTCAATATTGTTTATTAAAAGCAGGAATATTTAAAATACCAATTGATTATAGAAGAAAAGATTATTATTCAATGTTAGGTTTCATTAATAATTTCATTTCATCATTTAATGATGATAGATTAAAGGAGTTAAGTAATAATGAAAATATATATGGTTTCACTTATGATTCTTTAATTAAAATAGTAGTAGATATGTATGTAAATGCAAGATTAATTTATCCTGGTGATGTACATAGAGTAACGAAAATAATAAATAATTTCTTTGAAGATGATCAATTTTTATCAGAAGATTATTTATTTAGTTTCTCAGAATTTTTAATTCCTATAATAAAACCAGAAGAAACTCAAATATCATCAAATGAAGAAGAAGAAAATAAAAAAGAAAATATTCAATTAATAATTCCTAAAGATAAAGTAATAGAAGAATTTAGAAAAATACCATATGAAAATTATGATAGTTTATTATTTGGAGTATCTAAAAATCTATTAAAATTAAATGCCGAAAAAGAAATAATTAACTTTTATGATACAATAGCAAGAGGATTAAGAGGAAAAAAAATCCCACCAAAGAAAAAATTAGAAAAATTAAATATGGAAAATATAAAAAATGCATTAAATGATATAAAATTTAATATTCCAGATCCATTGTCAACTCAAGAAGGAAATCCAGTTCTTTTTAAAATAAATAAATATAATGAATTATTTAACCCATTAGATGGAATTTTACAACATGAAATTTCAGAATATAATCAATATATAGCAGATTTAGCAATGAAAATTGATCAAGTTCAAAAAATATTTAAAGGAGAAATGGTTTGTTTAAATAGATATTTTGATGCTTTATATGAATTAAATAGAGGTGATATACCAAAAACTTGGTGTGTTCATTATACTCCTAATAAAAGTTTGTCTATTGAAAATTGGAAAATTAAAATTAAAAAAGCGTTTGATGATTTAAATAAATGGATACAAGATTCTTATCTTGATGTATATGATATTTCTTTATTAACTGATAGTCAATTATTTTTAGAAACTTTACCTTTATTTTTCCAGAAAAAATTACCAGAAAATAATTTTGTTACTCCTGATAAAATTAAATTAAAATTTTTCTTGACTAAATTTCATGATTATGAAGAAATTGATGAAGAATCTTTGAATCATATTCAAGAAGTTAATAATCATAAGGAAATTATATTTGTTCAAGGTTTTAAAATAAAAGGATTTGAATCTGTAAAAGACGAAGATGGAGTTTATTCTGAAAGTGATTTTAATAAAGAAGGAGAAAAATGTCCTTTGGTTGGTATTACTTATGTAATTGAAGAATCTAATGAAATTAAAAATAATAATGAAGAAGAAGAGGAAGAAGAGGAAGAAGAAGAAGAAAATGAAAATGAAAATAATCAATAAGGATAAATAAAGGGTCAAATATATATTAAAATAAATTTATTATATTCGAATATAAATATTTATTATCTAATAGTTTTACTTTATTTTTTCCATCTTCCATGATTTTTTTTCTCTGAAATAAATGATTTTTTTAATTTTTTTATTAGAACAAAGTTTAAAATAAATTGAGTAATAATACATTATAATATGTAAAATTTAATGAAATATTATATAAAATGAAAAATCATAAACCAACTTACTGCTTTATATACCTTGAATTTACATTTGTTTTTTGATACACTATTTTTTTAGAAGAAGTAGGAGTATAAGTAATTAAATTATTCTTTTTCTTTCTTTCAGTCATAGGTTTGTTTTTCTTATCTTTCTTATTCTTAATTATTTGTTTCATTTCATATATATTTTTTAATAATATTCCTACTTTTTCATTTACATCAGGATCACTCTTTAAATTTTCAGGAATATTATCAAATAAATTTTTTAATTCTTTATTAACCTTTATCCCATCCATAGGTTGAATTAAATTCTTTTGAATTTTAATTTTATCAGAAAGTATTTTTTCTTTGTTTACAACTTGAGGAAAAAAATGAGGTGTTTCTTTAAATATAATATCACCTTCATAATTTTCATTTTGAAATTCGTTTGAATTAATATTTTCATTATCAGAATTTTTTGTGCTATGAGAATTTGATGATTTATCAATTTTACAAGATATAATATGTATTATATTATTTTCTGATGAACCTTTTATTTTTGAAATTAAATTTTCTTTTTTATTTTCTGATATTTCATCAGAATTCATTTTTTTAAAAGAAATATCTACATTTTCAAATATTGGTTTTTTCGATGAATCACCAAAAAAATCTTCAGGAAAAAAATTTTTCAAATTATTTTGAGGAGTTATAGGAGAAAATCTTTTAGTTTTTGGCTTTGGATGAAATGGAAATTGAATATTATCTAACTTTAAATGTTTTTCTCCTTCTTGATTAGGTTTACTCATAATTTTATTTTTTTTATTAATATTAATTATAATTATATCTTTATTTTATTCTTCCTTAAAATCCTTAATTAGAATTCATAAAAATTAAAAAATTTAAAGTAAATATATTCATTTTAAAATATAATATTTTATAATTTATATTTTAATATACTTAAAAAAATGTGAAAAAAAATTTTAAAAAATTTAAATAACAATAACAATCAAATATATTAATTCTTCATTCCCAAAAATAAACAAATAATTCCTAAAATATAAAATAATCCCATTAAAATTACATTTCCATTTTTTTTAACATTTCCAGGAATAATTTTCATATCGAAAGTGGAATGAATATCAATTTTTAATTTATTTAATTCCTTTTGTTTAATCCCACTTTTAATTTTTTCTTCATCATCTTCTAACATTCCTTTAAAATATTCTTCATAATTAACTTTTTCACTTTCAGGATTTTTATCAATTATTTCTCCAATAACATGCCATTTAAAAACTTGAGTAATTTTAACTTTAATTTCTTTACCTAATAAACTATCATCCTTAGGAACTAAAACTTTAACATAAGATTTAGTATGACCAACCATTAAATTATCTTTCTTATTTTTTTCTTCCATTTTATCATCATGTAACCAAATTCTTTGTTCTGTATTTAATAAATAATCATATGATGTATATGAATGAAATAAATTTGCCAAAGCTTTACTTCTTTTATGTACTTCTTTAGTATCTATTTTTTTCATTTTCGCAGCAACAGTCCCAGGTCTAGGATAAAATTGATTAATATATATTACTGGAAATTTATATTTTTCAACAAGTTCCATAGTTTCATTAAAATCTTCTTTACTTTCACTGGGAAAACCACAAATAAAATCAGTAGCAATAGTAATATTAGGTACATTTTTAATAAAATAATCACATAAATATTCAAATTCTTCAATTTTATATTCTCTAAGCATTTTATCAAGAGTATTATTAGATCCAGATTGAACAGGAATATGAGTAAAAGAATAAACATTAGGATGATTTAATATTTTACTCATTTTTTCAGCATGTTCCATAATATAAGGTGGATTTCCCATTCCAATTCTAATCATAACATCATTAGGTATATCTTTTAATATTTTAATAATTAAATCAGGTAAATTTGTTCCAATATCTCTCCCATAAACTCCAGTATCTTCACTAGTAATCCAAATTTCTTTAGCTCCATTATTCCATGCTTTTTTACAAGCATTTATTATTGCATTTGGCTCATATGAAGTTAACTTTCCTCTTGATTGCTTTGTTTTACAATATGTACAACTACCTAAACATCCTTGATTAATTGGTACTATTTCAATAAATTTATTTCTTCTTATTTTAGGTAAATCTAATGAAGGTAATTTATTTTTACTAAGTAATCTAACTATATTTCCTTTTAAAGTTTCTTCAACAACTTCAACAATACGATCAATTTGATTGACACCAACAACAGAACAATTTTCAAGTCCTTTTAAATTTCTATCAGCTTGAGGAACACAACCACAAACAATAACAGGTTTACCATAATCTTTAGATTTTAAAACATAATTAATAAAAGCCTCTTGTGAAGGACCTTTAACAGTACAACTATTAACAATTGCAATGTCACTTTTTTGAACATCATCTACAATATCATATCCATAATCATATAATAATCCCATCATATATTCTGTATCACTTGTATTATGAGAACATCCATATGTTTTTATATGAACTTTTCCTTTTCCTGGAATATTCTCATGAATTATATTATCACCATCATTTCCAGTATCATCTTCATCTGATGATTCTGATTTTTTATTATTTGATTTTTTTATTTTTTTTATTTGGGTTTTTTCTTCCTTTTCTTCTGATTGTTTTGCTAAATCTTCTATGTCCATTTTTATATTTTTTTCAATTGAAGATTAATGGGAAATTTATTTAAAATTATTTTTTTTGCTTTTAATTATAAGATTTTATTAGTCTGAATATTTAAATAATAATATATTAACAATATATTATTTTTTTAATCACTGTCGCGCGGAGGAGTTCTTAAACCATAATTTGAATTTGTTCTTCTTGAATAATTTGTACTTCTGAAACTTGAAAAATGATCTGGTTTATAATTATTTGTATTATATTCTTTAAATCTACAATTACATGATTTCATATTTACACATTTTTCTTCTAGAGGAATTTTTCTTTTTTTTTTCTTTAAAGGTAAAGTGCTTTTATATAATTTTTTTTCAGGTGGAGATTTTAAACTTTTAATAATCATACCACTATCATTATTGTTTTTTGGAATTTCACTAATATTACTAAATTCCTTCCTTAATCTATGATCTTGCTTATTATTATTTATTAATATTAAATCTTCTTGTATATCTTTGGGTATTGGGTCTATATATGGTCTATGAAAATTTTCATATTTTAAATGTTCAAATACTTTATTTTTTATTTTATTAAAATTTTTTGAATATATATCTATATCATCATTTGAAAAATCTAAAATAAAATTAAATTTTTTTCCAACTATTTCATTTAATTGATTTACAAAATCTTGATATTCATTTATTACATTATCTTTTATTACATTTAAAACAGATAAATTGTCTACTTTTCTTTGTGCTTGAGTTAATTTATTTGTAACTGTTTCATTAAAATTCTTTTCAAATTCATCTTGTTTATTTAATTTATCCTTTATTATTTGATTTTCTCTTTGTAATGATTTTATTATTTCATATAACTCTCCCATTTTATTATTTACTTCTGAATCTAATTTCTTATTTTCTTGTTCATTTTTTATTGATAATTGATGATTGTTCTCTCTTAATTCTTGTACTAACTTATTTAATAGATTTTTTTCATCTAATAGAGTATTTACTCTATCTTTCAATTCTTGAATTTGTTTGTTTTTTTTATCTAATTCTCTATAAAAATAATTTGGTTGATTAGTAGAATTCATAATTATTAATTAATATTTTCATAAAATAAATAATAATAAAATTTAATAAATTTTTAAACTTCTTTTTTACAATTTATAGAGATTTTCTATTTAATTTATAAAAATAAAAATTTTGAAAAATTTCTTTAATATATTTAAACTATCTAGATTGAAATGATAATTAGTTTAATATTATTTTATTTTTTCCATTCTTTTATATTGTTAATGTGTTTATAATTTAAATTAAAAAATTAAATCATTCAAAATGGAAATACCATTCTTTATAAAAATTTCATTATTTTTATGTATGAGTTTAGGAACAGTTTACCTTTTAATATGGGTTTCCCTAAAAGAAATTTTACCCCTTTTTGAAATACAATTTACCACATTTTGGTATTTATTTCCTTTTATTTTATTATTAACATTAGCATTATTATCATATATAGCAAATAAAATAAATGAAATAATATATTCTTATGTTTACATATTTGTATTTTCAATATTTGGCCACTTAGTAAATTCTTTTACATGTTGTTTAACAACAATGATAATAAAAATATTTACAAAAAATTTATCTTTCAAAATAGGATTATTATTAACAATAATCCTTCCAATAATATTAACAATATATGGTATAATAAACGCAAGAAATACAATAGTAGAAAGAGTAACTGTGCATTGCCCGAAATTAAAAGGAAATAAAAAAACAATATGTCATTTATCAGATATGCATTTAGGTGCAGTATACCAAAGAGAATTTGTACAAAAATTAGTAAGAAAAATAAAAGAATTAAAACCAGATATAGTAGTTATAACAGGAGATATGAGTGATGGTTCAATGAAAGTAAAATCAAATTGGTTAACTCCATTTGATACCCTTTCAATCCCAATATTATATATTACTGGAAATCATGAACAAATACACGGAAAAGATCCTATGCTTGCAGCTGTAAATGAAACATCAATAAAATATATTGGAAATGATATATTTGAATTTGATAATATTACTTTTATTGGTGTTGACTACGAATATAATTTAACAAGAAGATTAACTGAAATTGTTCCTAATAATAATGATAATCCTAATATTTTATTATGTCATGTACCTCAATTGAAACCTAGAGAATTAGAAAAATATAATATATTTTTATTTTTAGCTGGACATACTCATGGAGGACAAATTTTTCCTTTTCAACCTTTTGCTTTTATTGCTAATGCTTGTTTTAATGGATTATACGAAGAAAATGGACATTATGTTTATGTTTCTCCTGGAGTTGGAAGTTGGGGTCCTCCTATGAGAATTGGAAGTCATAGTACCATTGCTATGATTACTATTGAACAATAAAGTTGTAATCTTTTCATTTAAAAATTTTTTTTTGGAATATTAGTTTTTTCTGAATTTGGTTTAAAATAATTTTTTTATTTATTGTTGTTTAATTTATTTCATATTCCTAATTCTTTATATCTTCTTTATATTCTTTTAGCTAAAATTCTTTACTATTAAATTTAATTTTCCTCCAATTAAGTTTTGCAAGCTGGTTTTCAAAGTTGACTAACAAATAATTGACTCCAATTTTTTGGAAAAAATTTTCAATAATTTAATCATTTAATTTATAATTTTAATGGATGATTTATTTTCAAAAAAAATAAAAGGAATAAAGAAAAATAATAGAGTTAAATTTAATGATTCTTCAACAAAAAATTCAACAATAAAAGAAAATTCACCTTTTAATTCATCAAGAATAAATAAGAAAAAAAAATTTATTCTGAATCCACATTTACAAAATAACAGTAAAAATAATTTAAGTTATTCAAGAAAATTTCAATCATCAAAAAATTTAACAGAAATTTCAAAAGATTCTATAAAGTTACCTAAAAGTTTAAAAAATTCATTTTACAGTGCAAAACACGATACTTCAAATGATAATGAAGAAGAAGATCAATTTTTTAAAAAATCAAATTTTCTTTATTTAAAAAAGAAAAATAAAAATATTACTACTAAAGATATTTTAAATGAAATGGAAAAACAAGGGGTAAATTATGTTAAAAAAAAACTAGATTATTTATCTCCGCTTCCTTCTTATAAAAAAGATGGTGATAATAAAAATTTTAATGAAATTTTACATTTGACAATTATGCAAAGAAGAAAACAATATAATGAAAAATTAAAAAAAATGAAAGTATTTGAAAATTATGATGAACAAATTAAATTAATTCAAGAAAAATGGAGATTATATTTTAAAAATAATGTTTTAATTTATATTCTTAAAATTCAAAATTTATATAGAAAATATAAAGAAAAAAAACAAATTAAACAAAAAAAGATTACAATTACATCTTCACAATTAAAACCTTTTATTGATGGATTAAAGTTTAATTCATGGAAAATAAATTATTTATTTTTTATTGAAAAATTAATATTAATTAAAATGAATCAAATATTGCCATCTTTAATAAGTAAATTTAAAATAAAGTCATGGAAAAAAAATTATAAATTTTTCATTGAAAAATTAAAATTTATAAAATATAATGAAGAACTTAGTTCTTTAATAAATATAATTCAGAAAAAAATACGTAAAAACTGTAATTTATTTATTGAAAAATTAAAATTGATAAAAAAGTTTAGGGTAATTTCTTATTTGTTTAATTTAATTAAGAAAAATATTAATGAAAAATATAAAAAATTGTTTGAACAATTGAAAATAATAAAATATAATAAAGGAATCAAATTATTAATAAATACTATAAAGAAAAGCATAAACAAAAACAATAAAAAATTTTTTGGAAAACTAAAATTAATAAAAAAATATAATGAAATAGGAATTCAAGTTGAAATATTAAAAGATGATATAAACTTTAAACCTTCAATTTGTATAAAAACTTTTCCAAGACCATTTCATGAAATTGGAAATAATATAAAAGTTTTAAAAACAAAAATAATAAACAGAGAAACTAATTTAACAGATATGTCAATTAGTTCTAATTTACAGATGAAATATGAAGGAAATACCGGAAGATTAATTTCAATTAAACCAATGAATTTAAAAAATTCACATAATAAATTCAAATTCAGCCATTTAAAAAGTCTTTCTATTCAGTTACATTCTTCAAAAAATGAAAGTAGAAATTTCTCTTTTTTAAAAAAACAAAAAAGAAATCAAACAAAAGCTAATATTTTAAATAATAATAAAGCTGTTAAAATTGTAAAAAAAAAAGTCATTTTTAATAAATGGTTTTATTTTAGTAAAATTGGTAATTATATTGAAATTCAAAAATTATGTTTTATCCAAAAACAAATAAAAAAGTATTTAAAAAAATTACAAGCTAAAAGACTAAGTCAATTAAAAAGAATTTTTCATATTAAATTATTTATTATTTTATTATCATCAAATATTACAAAAAAAATAAGAAAAGATATAATTCACATTTTAAAAAAGAAATATAATACAATTATTAAAAACAATCCAAAAAAAATGCCAAAAAAAGTAATATATATAGAAATAAGAAAAGGAATTGTAAAAAACAATTTTACTTCGAATTTTTCTAATTTTCAAAAATCAAATAAACTAAATTCAAAAAAAGAACAATCTAGTAGTACAACAATAATAAACGATGAAACAATATATAGATGCGAAAAAAAGAATTAAATTTGAAAATTAAAAATAAATTATAAATAATTATTTAAAAAATTAATTTTCTAATAAATAATAATTTTTAAAATAATTAGATATAAAATGACAGAAGAAGAAATAATTGATCTTCAACAACAAAAATTAATGGGAGGAGCTGGACCTTCTGAAATTCCAGATCATTTAAGAGAACTTGCTCAAAAATATAGAACTAATAAAATGATTTGTAGAAAATGTTATGCTAGATTACCTTAGGAGCTCATAATTGTAGAAAAAGAAAATGTGGTCATTGTGCTAATATTAGACCTAAGAAGAAGATAAAAGAAAAGGAAAAAGGAAAATAAATAATAAAAAAAATATATTGATTTATTTTATTATAAAATCTATGGAAATTTATTTTTAAAATTATTTTATTTTAGTATATTTTTTTTACTTTATTTTATGGTTTTTTTATGATATATCTTTCTAATAAATTCAACTAAATTTTTAATAAATTATAAACAATAATTTATTTAAAAAATCTCTAATGGATTTTAATTTTCTTATTTTTCTAGTTCCAACATCTACATATATACTAAATGATTATAAATGAAAATTGTTTTGTTCCCAAAAAAGTATTTTGCATAAAGATAAAATAAAAGATTTAATTATTATTATCAAATAAATGATCCATGTCACATTCAACAATTCATAAAAAAAAGAAAAGTAAATCCAAGGAAAATTGATTTTGCAATAATTTTTTAATTAGATAATAATTTAATGAACATTCTCCCAAGAAAAAAATTAGAATTTTAATATATATATTAGAAATGTATAGAAAAACAAAAAGAATGATAAAATGATATGATATTTTCAGAGTAATTATGAAGATTCTCGAAAAGTGTTTTTCATTTTATAATTCAATGTCTACAAATTATTATTTTAATTATTGAATTTCCAAGGTTATAGAGTTAATCTCTTTAAAGAATCTACAAATGCAGATTTAATAGTAAATGATACAGATATAATTATTAGAATCATAAAGGAATTCAAGGAATTTCAGAAAATAATCCTATTATTATTGGAAGTAGTGTTGTTTCTGGGTCATCAACTTATTCAATAATATCAATATAATAATATTAATAATATTATCTCCCCTTTAAATCAATTAAATAAGCAATTAAAATAATATTTCTTAAATTCAATTTTGGAAGTTTATTTCAAATTTTTGTGAAAGAAAGATTAAATAATAAGAAAATAAAAGAACAGTGTTTTATTCAATAATATTTATACATGGTAAAGATAATAATTTAATTCCTTCATATCATTCATTCTTTTGAAATGAATAAAGAATGGAAAACTTTGTTAAATTAAAAATGAATCATAATTCTTTTGTTTTTATAAATGATTTTTATATTAATGTAAGGGATTTTTAAAAAGTTTTTTCTCTTTTAAAATCTAGTAAAAAAATTGATGCTATTTAATGACAACACAAATATTATAATACGATTGATTTTCCAATTTTTTTCCACCTGATAATTAAAAATACAAAAAAAAATTTTTAATATTATATTATTTCATGTTAATTATATTTTAGAATAGATATAAAAACTTAATAAAATATAAAAAATATAATATTTATTTATAATATTGTTTCCTTGATTCCCAAGGAGTTAAACCATTATTGTTTAATATAAATTCTTTTGCTCCACAACAGATAAGCATATTAACTATATTTAAATTATTATTTAAAAAAGCAATATGTAAAGCTGTATTTCCAAGATAATTTTGAGCATTTAAATCACAACCTTGATTTATTAAAAATTCAATAATAGGTTCATTTGCATATCTAACAGCTTGAATTAATAAAGTATCACCTGTTTTTTTTAATTTATTATTAATTTTATCATTAAATTGAGAAAATTCTTTCTCAAATAATAAATTTTGTCCTCTTTCTATTAATTGAAATAATCTTTCAAATCTTGGTGAATTAATATTTTTTTCTTGAAATTCATATGTTCTTAATAATGAATTTGCTTGTGACATTGGATCTCCTCCTAAATTTCTTAGTAATTCCATATTTTTTTTCCATTTTAATTTTGATTTTATTTGTTTTTTTTTTTTTAAAAACGTTTCTATTAATTGATTTTCAGTTAAAATCTTTTTATTTCTACTCATTAGAAAATTTTTATTAAAATGAGGATTCCAGTTTTCGATATAACTATTTGTTTCTAAAAATTTAATTTTTATGTCTTTCTTATTTATTTCTTCTTTTGTTTTTTTAACCACAGAAGATATATCTTCAAATATACTATTTTTTCTTCCTTTTTCAACCTTTAAAAAACTAATTAAAGAACCTTTTTTCTTTTTTCTTGTTTTTTTTCTTTGAATCAATATTGCTTTTTTAAAATTTATTTCTTGAAAGATATTTACTATTTTAAAATCATTTGATATTATATCATTTAAAAAAATTCTATTTAGATTATTTTTATATGCTTTTCTTAATATTTTATATAAATTTATATAATGTATTGAATCACAACTCTTTATATTTGTAAATATATTATTTTCTGTATCATTTGTAAAAATATATTGGATTACTTGATCATATATACTAAAAAATTTATGTAAAATATATTGTAAATTCGGAATGTGAATTATTGAAAAATCAATTATCAAATCTTTTAATAGAAATGTCTCAAATTTTTTCAAATTTTTTGATGTTATATATTCATAGAAAAAAACATGATATAAATTATTTATATAGTTTTTAAAACTTGAAAATTCAATTTTTTTATTTTTTAATAATTTATTCTTTTTTTCAGTTATTAAATTTTTTGAATTGATGAGCAAATCATTTTTAACTTTTTCTAAAGATATTTTTTTCCCATAAGATAGATATCTAGTAATATTTAATTTTTTTCTTTCTTCTTTTAAATATTGTGTTAAATTAAAAAATTTTAAATTTCTTTTCCAATTATAATTTTCAATGAATGGATTTAAACTTTCAAATGATGATTCATCATAATTATAAAATAATGTTTTTTTTTTTTTATTTGGACTTTTAGTCAATTGTCTAGTTATTGGTTTTTTTAAATTGTTGTTCAATTTAATATTCATGTAATCTTTATCAATATAAAAATTTCCATATGTTTTAGGACTAAAATTTGATAAATAACCATTGACTTCATTTTCTGAATCAATTAATATTATTTGTTTATATTGTTGTGTTTTAGTGGTTTTATGTTTTCCTTTTTTTAAAGTTTTCTCTTTACTTCTTCCACTTATAATTTCATTTAAATCTCTTTCTTCTAAACTTTTTTTATTTATTTTAACTGTTTTTTTTTTTGAATTATTATTATTAAAAAAATTTGATATTTTAAAAAATTGAATTGATGAATTTTGTTTGGAACCACTTTCATTATCATTTGAATTTGTATTATAATAAGTATTTTGAGTATTCATACAATTAGTCATAAATTGATTATTTACAAAATCTGAATTTGTTCTAATTTTTGGAGAATATTTTACTAGATTTTCTAAATTTAATTTCTTTTTCATTATACCTTTTTTTTTATTTTGATTTTCAAATTTTTTCAAAGATGAATTCTCATTTTTTTCATTACTATTTATATTTTTTATTTTTTCCATGTCCTCTGTCTTTCCATTTATAATTGGTAGTTTATTTATTGATATATCAATATCATTTGGATAAAATTTTTTTTTTTTTTCATCTTTAATTAAAATATTATCCATATAAATTAGTAATTTTTATCTAAAAAAAAAATATATTCAATAACAACCACATTTAAAAAATAAAACATAAATATAAATAAAACAACAATTAAAATTTCGTAAATAAATAAGTTTAAAAGTAAAATTAATTAAAAAATAATATATAATCAAAAAGTTCATTTTCTTAACTAATATACCAAAAATCATTAAAAAATAATATCCAAAAAAATAAAATAAAATAAATTAAAATATATTAAAAACAATAATTATATATTCCCAAGAACCATTTCACAACCTTTTAGTAAAGAAACAACCCATCCTTTAGAAGCTTTAGGAGCAACTTTATTAACTAACCAAGTAGGAATTTTGCCTCTAATATCAGTTTGTGAAATAATACCTAAAGTAGATTTATTAGGTTGATTAGGAATATCTTCAATAAAATAACCACTAATAATAGTTTCAGCTCTAACTAATTTTTTGATAACTGGACATTCAGGACTTTCAACACTAATAAAGTGTAATATATGTGATTTTTCAGTAGGAAAATTTTTCCATATTTTTCTTTGTTGAACAAAATCTCTATCACTAACTAAAAAAGAAGGAGATTTAATTATCATATATAATATTTCTGCTCCATTTTCTCCATTATGATTCACTACTCTTAATTCAGAAAAAACAGAATCCCATTTTTTTCTTATTTCTAAATTAGCTATTGCTTCAAATATTATATCTTTATTATATGGAATTGTACATATACTTTTTATCAATATTACATCGATTCCAGGTACCATTTTTTTAAATATATGTATTTGAGGCTCATTTACTACTTTTTCATATCCATTTTGTTTTAAGGGCTTTTCATTCATTATATCTATTAATTTTTTTAAATCTTTATCATCTGTACCGTAATTTGGGTTAGATATTTTTATTAAATTATCTTGTGTTGTTTGAATATAATATTTATATTTTTTTTCTGGTGTTTTTATTCTTTTTTCTTCCTCTGATGTTTTTATTTCTTCTATTTCTATTTCTTTTTCTTTTTCTTTTTTTTTCTTTGATTTTGAGTTTCTTGATTTATCTTCTGTTTCTTTACTTTCTATTTCCATTATCTTCCTCTTTTTTAATGAAGTTGTGTTTATTGTGTTATTTTCTGGTTTATATAATTTTTCTTTGTTTATTTTAATTTCTATTAAATTTTTGAAGTCTCCAAATATTTCTTTTGGTTTAAAATGTTTTCTTGATGGATTAAATAAATTATTTAAATCTTCAATTGTATTATTTATTTCTGAAAAAATAGAAGACATTTTATATTTAAAAAAATTTAAAAAGGTTTAATTAAAATTACTTTTTTTTTTAAAATTGAAAAACAGAAAACCAAAAATATAATTATTAATTTTAATTTAATAAATATAATTTTGATTATATATTATTAATTTGAATCCAAAAATACAAAAATTAAATTGATAACCTTCTAATTACATTTAATATATTATATTGTTGATTATTTATATTTGAAATAAACCAATTATTTGAAAAATAAGAAAATTGGTCAATATTTGATCTACATAAAGGACAAGTTTTATTTCCTTTTTCAATCCATTTAAT
Organism: Isotricha intestinalis; assembly: GCA_023807065.1. Lineage (NCBI taxonomy): Eukaryota > Ciliophora > Litostomatea > Vestibuliferida > Isotrichidae > Isotricha > Isotricha intestinalis. The sequence continues at coordinate 41,819 of JAJJLU010000389.1, forward strand.
TAAGCATATTAAATGAAAACAATGATTACATTTTAATTTTCTTGATTCTTTTAATAATTCAGTACAAATAGAACATTCTTCTTCTTTTTTTTCAACTTTTGGAAAATATTTATCTAAATTATTAAAATATTTTCTAAAGTTAAAAAAAATAATGATATCATTTAATATTGAACCCACTTGGATAGCACAAAGAAATCCTAATACATATGAAAATGCTTTGTGTTTTTGTTCTCCAAAGGAAAAAAATAGGAAAATAAAAGCAATATAAAATTGAATTGAAAAATGTAAATAAAATTTATGTTTATAATTTTTAAGAATTTGATTTTCTTTTTCAGTTAAATGGCGAATTGAAAAAGAAAATTTTTTTCTTTTTTGATGATAGTCTTCTATATGTTTTAAAATATTATATATTCCATAACAATTTAAACTAAATTTATATGTAAAATCATTTACATCATTAAAAATGAACATAACTATAACTAAAATTAAAATGTTGATAAACAACAAATATATACTTCCAATTTTATATCTTAAATTAATTTTTTTTTTTGAAATTTCATCTTTTAAAACATTATTATCAATATAATCAGAGAATGAATTATTAAGTACATTAAGAAAAATTTTTAATATAAAATAATGAATTTGTAAAAAATTCCATAAACAAAAATCAATAAAGCTTTTAATATATAAATTATTAAAAAAATATATAGTAACCATATAGAAAATAGGATTAGCAAAAAGTTCTTCAGGATAAGAATTAATATTTGAATGATTACAATTTTGAATTTTAATATCAACTCTTAAAATGAAAATAAAAATAAATAAATATAAATCCCAAACCAAAATAGTAATTACAATTAAAATGATTATAATAGAAATAATAAAAGTATAATTTTCTTCATCAACGACTATTCCTCCTTTATACAAAGAACAAAAAATAAAAATTAAAATAAAGCAAATAAATAAAGATGGGATAAAATTTTTTTTTGAAAACCAAAATAAAATCTCCATATTTTTTAAAAATATTCCATAAATTACAATTTAATGGAACCAAGAACAATTGAATTAAATGATAATATAATATTACAAATAAATCAAGATTTAGATTATGGTTATGCAGGAGAAATTTGGGATGCTGCTTTAGTTTTAGCTTATTTTTTAAAAAATAAAAAATCAGAAGCAATTATAAATATAAAAAATAAAATTATAGTTGAATTAGGTTCTGGAACTGGATTTATTGGTTTAATTTTAGGAGCTCTTGGAGCAAAAAAAATTATTTTAACTGATAAAGGAGATTGCTTAAAATTACTTAAACAAAATTATGAAAATAATATTAGTAAATTTGATAAAAAATTGATTTGCGAAATTAAAGAATTAGATTGGACAAAAGAGGAAGATAAAAAAAATATTGATGATAAAATTGATTATATCATTGGAAGTGATATTATTTGGGATCCTAAATTAAGATTACCTTTATTCAAAACTATAAGTTATTTAATGGATTCTAATGATAATATTGAAACTATTTTAAGTTTCCAAATAAGAGATAAAGAAATAATGAATTTTTTTAATTTATTTAATAAAGAAAAATATATTATTGAAAAATTACCTGAGAATTTATATGATGATGATTATAAAGCAGATGATATTTTAATAGTGAAAATTAGAAAAATTACTTAAATGTTCGTTATATAAGAGTTTTTTACTCTTTAATTTTATTTTTTTTTTTTTAATTTTTTTTTTATCCTAATTATGGAAAAAATAGATATTATAGAAAGAAAAGGAAAAAGTTCTATAAACCTAACAAAAATACCAAATAAAATTATAGCTAATAATCCAAATTTTAATATTCCTTTAAACAAAAAATCATTTAATTCAAATATATTAATATTAAACAAAAATTATTCTCGTTTAAATAAAAGAAAGAATACAAATACAAAAATAATAGGTAAAATAACTCAACAATTATTAAATTGTGGATACTCAATGGAATGTGTAAAATATTGTTATGAAAAATATAAATTTGATAGTATTGATAAAGCATTTAATATTATAATGAAAGACACTGAAACCGGAAAATATAATCATAATTTTTTTTCAATCAGTAATTATGAGAAACTTTATGGAAAAATAATAACTGATATCGAAGAAAAAAATCGTAATAATATTTGTTTTATTTGTAAAGATATTAAAAAATATCATATAGATTATAAAGAAAATGTTAGTGATTTAGAAAATAAAGATTTCACAACAAAAAATAATTCATATTTACCACTTCTTAAAAATAAAAATTATATAAATAATTGTTTTAGTTTATTAAACCAAAATCCAGAAAAAGAAAATATAAAATTAAGTAATTTAAAATCTAGAGATAGTTGTAAATCATGCATTCCTTTTATTCAAATTAATATAAATTTAATAAACAATATAGTAAAAGAATTAGAATCAAAACAGGATTTATGTTTAATTTGTTATTCTAATGAATTAAAAGAAGAAAATTCTTTAAAAATGGAATGTGGGCATAAATTTTGTTTTGACTGTTATAAATACTATATTAAAGATAAAATAGAAAATGGTATTGTAAATATAAAATGTTTAATGGCAGGATGTATAAATATAATTCCAGATAAAATAATAAAGCAATTTACAACACAAGATTTATATAGAAAATATATAAAATTTAAAAAAAGAAATTTATATATTGAAAATATGAAAAAAGGATTAATTCCATGTATTCATCCAGATTGTGAAGAATGGATAAAATATAAAGATGGTGATGACCCTAATGTTACTTGTAAAGAAGGTCATAGTTTTTGTGCAAAATGTAAACAAAAACAACATAAAGGAAAAAGATGTAAATTATATGAAAGAAAAATTAATAAAAATTCTAGAATTAAACCTTGCCCAAATTGCAATTATTTAATTGAAAAAAGTACAATTGAAAATAAAATAATTTGTCCAATGTGTTATTTTACTTTTTGTTGGTTATGTCTTAATAAATTTTCTGATTATCATTATTATATTATTAATTTTACAGGTTGTCCTTGTTTGAGATATGCTGATCCTGAAAATAGTAAAATATTAAATAATAAAATTATTCAATGTCTTTGGTTTTTTTTATCTTTTATTTTTACTTTATTTACTTTTGTTTTCATTGTTGTTTTATATATTTTATTTGGTGCTTCTTATGAATTAATTATATTTTATAATAAAAAAAAAAAATAAAGATAATAATTTTAATAGTGGTATTGATATTGATTTATCTGATTTTTCTTACAATGGACAATATATTACTAATGAAATTAACAATACTAGAATTAATAATTCTATAAATCATTTTTTTCAACAAAATAGTTTTGAAGATAAGAATGAAAATAAAAGCTGTAAAGGATATTCTATTTATTTTCTTTTATTTTTCATTGGTATTATTTTACAACCTTTTTTTCTTGTTTTTAAAATTTTACAAATTATGATGGAATGTTATAAAAAATATGGTTGTTGGTTCTTTTATATGACTTTATTAAGACAATGTTGAAAATATAATTATTTTTTTATAAATAAATTTTCATAAATTATAGGAGTTATTTTTTGACTTATAGATTTAGTTTTGAGTTTTATAAACAAAAATCTTAATAAAAAATAAAATTATATATGAAAAATAGTGTAAATTAAATAAAAGAATTGTTCTAAAAATCTTATTTAATCAAATTATTTTAAATATTTTAATATTTATTTATTTAATTTATTTCTTAGCAAACATCTTCCTCTCTTATTTAAATATTCTTTCCAATTATTTAAAGCTAAAATTTGATATACTCCTTCTAAAATAAATAACTTATATTTGAACCATAAACTAAAATTTCCCCTTTTTCTCCAGGTTCATAATTTCAGAATTTTCATTAAATAATCTAGAAATAAATTAATTCGAGTAATAGAATAAATATTTTAATTTCTACAAAATAAAACTAAAAATAATTATTTTCATGAATTAATGTTATTTTTGAATTAGATGGTGTTAAAAAGTACATAGGATATTAATTAATTAAAAAATTAACATGAAATCAAATAAAAAAAAATAAAAAAACATTAAATCAAAAAAAAATTATAAAAAAATGGAAAGAAAAGCAAACATAGACACAAAATCATCAACAACAGGTCATATAATGTTAAACAGTACAATAGATAATCCAAATGTAAAATTAATAATAAAAGGAGTAGCAACACTTCTTCATTCAAATTTATTAGAAGATTTAGATGATGGAAGAACAATAACCCCATCAACAGAATTATATTATTTTGACGAAGAAAAATATATAAAAGAAAATCCAGATAATTTTGATAATGACCGTTTACAACTTTTAAGAAAAATACCAACACAAGATGATATATCTGGATTTATAGAAGCATTATATGATATTGCTCAATTTTCAGGTGAATGTTGTGTTATATGTTTAATATATATTAATCGTATTATTGCCTTAACTTCAATGCCTCTTCTTCCTACTTCTTGGAGACCTTTAGTTTTAATTGCTTTAATGGTTGCTCAAAAAATGTGGGATGATAAATATTTAAGTAATTCTGATTTTTCTACTATTTATCCTTTTTTTGATAATAAACAATTAAATACTTTAGAAATGAAATTTTTGGAACTTATTCAATATAATACTCACATTAAATTCTCTATTTATACTAAATATTATTTAGAATTAAAAAGCCTTGTTCCTGATTTTCCACTTAAACCTATGGATGTTTTTACTATGGCCAAATTGGAAAAACAAAGTAAAGGAATGGAAGATAATTTAAAAAAAAATGCTAAAACTTCCAGTGAAAATAAGGAAGCTGGACAAAATACTGTTTATGTTATTAATTAAATAAAAGTTTTATTTTATTTTGTTTATTTTTTTGAAAATCGGTTATTTTGTTTTTTATTGTTTTATATATTTTAAATTAAATTATTTTAATTATATATGATAAGTTATATTTTTATTAGACAATTTAGTTTCAATTTATATTGATAATTAATTAAAATTTTTTTTTGCATATATCTAAATAAGTTTTACTATAAAGATTATTATTATTTCTGTTTGTTCTACTTATTTTATTTGTTAAAGCTTCATTAAATATTATTCTTTCACTATTTGAATTATTTCTAGAATTTGAATTAGAATTTTGTAATAAATCATTTAAACCATTAATTTGGATTCTTTTAATATCTTTTTTTGGAAATACTGTATTTTTAGTCATTTTTGTATTTTTTTTCTTTTCATCAATATCAAAAGTATTACTAGAATGAATATGATTAAAATTTTTTAATATTTTATTATAATCAGGAGATTTTTTAGGACTTAAAGAAAAACAACTAGAAATAGCACTTTTAATTCTTTTATTTCCTTTATTTTGATAATTTGTATTTGTATTAAATAATAAGCTATCACCATTAATTATATTTTTTTTATTTCTAAAATTATATTTTTTTATATTTTTCTTCACTTCTTTTTGCTTATTATTACCTAAAGAATTTGCAGTTCCTGTACTTGAAGAACTAAAAGTTTTTTTATTTGAAGAAATTGACATCGATATTTTTTTATTAGAATTTAAATTTTTAATTTTATTAATTTTTGAATTTAAAATTAACATTAATTCAGGATTAAAAGAACTTCTTGATTCTCTATCTGTATGAGGAATAGAATTTTCTTTTGTTTTTTGTGATTTTAAATTTTCATTTTTTTCTTTACTTTTACTTTTACTTTTATAAGATAATAAACTTTTATTATATGAATGATGAGGAATTTTTCCTATTTTAGAAATTGAAAATGTCTTTTTACTATTATATGATGATATATTTTTATGCTTTGGAGATGATAATGAAGATGATAATTGTTTTATTTTTTTCACTGAATTTGATTTTTTATTTTTTGAATTTGATTTTTCAATTTTGGGAGAAAAAGCTTTTAGATTTCTTCTTAAAGGTTTTTTATATTGAGAATTATTTGGATTTTTTTTACTCATTTCTTTAAATATTTTCTTCACAAATTCTTTATTATTATAAGATAATAATTTTGTAACTAAATTAGGTTTTTTAATTGAATTAATATTATTTTTATTATGTAAAATTTTTGTATTATTACAAACAAAAACTGTATTACTTTCTTTATTAGGAATATTATTTTTGAAATTTTTAGAATCCATTTCAATTGTTGTTGAAGAAACTTTAGTATTTTTCATTCCATTTGAAATAGTACTATTAACGTTTAATGCAGTATTAATTTTTCTATGAATATTATTATTAGTTGAAGAATTATATCCACCATCTAAATACCTATTATAATTTCTTCCTTTAATTTTAGGATGATTTAAATTCATAGTAACACCTAATTTAATTTTTTCACTTTCTTTCATTTTTTTCAAAGTACAATTATTATTCTTTCCATCAGACATAGTTTTAAAGTTTATGGCTGTTGAAATTTTATTAATTATATTTTCTACACTAATGTTTTTATCACTTGAGTCTTTAACTCCAAAAAATGCTTTTATACCACTTGTATCAGTTTGTTCTAAAATTGAATCTATAGCATCAGTTGTAAAAACAGGTTCTTCATTTTCATCATTTATTTTAATTAAACCTTTTTTTATTTTTTCTTGTTTTTCTTCTAAATCTTGTTGATTATCAATTACTCTTTGCTTTCTTTGAATATTTTTATAAATATATTTTGATTCAGGTAATATAACATAATTAGGAAAAATAACTGAACAAGAATCATAATATTCATATATTTTAGGTAAACATTCTCTACATTCATTTATATTATATGATTTTTGTAAAAATTCAGAATAATCTCCACTTATTAAATAATCTTTAAATTCTGCAACTATATGAGTACTTTCATTACATATAATTTCATTTATTACTTTAATAAAATAAAAATCTTTATCATTAGAATAAAAGTGATTAAATCTTTGAAAAATTATTCTTTCTAATAGTTTTTGAGATGCTATTTCATGGGAATTATCTAATACTATTTTTAAAACTCTTTCTTTTAATGATGAAAAATTTGATTCATTTGATATTTTTATATTATCTGAATTATTTTTATTTTTTTGAGTTGATGAACTTGTCTTATTATTTTGATTTGATTTTATATGATTTGGTGATAATGAAGATGACTTACTTGAATGATTACTTTTCATTTAATATATTTTAATTAAATATAAATATTTGAATTTTTAAATTATCGTAATTTTAAAAAAAATAGAATATTAGATATATTTTTTCTTTAAGAACAATAAGTAAAATTTTATTTATATCTTTCTAAATAAAAAAATAAAATAATATATTGAACAATTCTCAATTTATATTTGTAAATAGATATATAATATGAAAATTTTTGTTTTTCATACAAAAAATTTTAAAAATCAAATTATTCACAAGTATGATTAATACATTCCCAAGGAATTAATCCTTTACCATTTTCAATATCTTCTCTAGCACCACTTCTTTTAAGTAAATCAGCAAATTGATAATTTTTATAACTAATAGCAAAATGCATAGCAGTATTTCCAAAATAATTTCTATAATTTAAATCAATTCCTTTTGAAATAAGATATTTTGCGATAGATTGTGCATTTTCTTTAGTTGCAATTATTAATAAATTATTACCACTATTTTTTTCAATTATTGAATTTATATTAAAAAAATTATGATATCTATGATAAAATCTTATAAATAAATCATATGATTGTTTTTTAATACATATTTCTAAAAGGAAAAAAATTGTTGAACTTCTTTTTTCTTTAAATTGTGGTTCTCTCATTTCTTCAATTTGATCAACTAATTGTTTAACAATTTTATCAGAACTATTAATAAATTTTTCTAATATAGAATCCATTTTAAAATGTCTTTTTTTATTTTCCATTTTAAAGAATTTTTTCTTTTTTAAAATATTTAAATTTATTTTTCTCTTTTTTTTTGTTTTCTTTCTGACTTCTTTTTTAGTTTTATTGAATTTACTTTCATTATCATTTTCATCGCTTTCATTTCCAGTAATTAATCCTTTACATAAACCTTCAGTTCCATTATCAATATGAATAAATTTATGATAAAAAAAGACATTTTCATTAGGTTCAGGATCACTAGAAAAAGTAATATTGAATAATTGATTTACAATATTTGCATCACAAGTTTTTCTTTTTACAGAATTTCTTTCATCTAAAAATGATAAATCTGTTATAGTTTTTTCAGGAGCGGAAATACAATTCACTATTATTTGAGGTGACATTGGCATATATAAATTCATTAAATGATGTGAAGTTATATAATTTAATCCTCCATCTTTGAAACTTTTAATAATAAAATTATCTATATTTTGATATTCAAATTCATATTGAAATTCATATATTCCTTCTTTTTCTTGTAAAAACATTTTTGAGTTATAATTAAAATCTTTGATATTATTTTTTTCAGGGACAAATGTTTTTTTTTCTAAATATTTTTTTACTCTTTGTAATAATTCAGTATAATTATTTGGTACTACTTTTTTTAATATTAATTTTTTATTATGTAATTTTACTAAAAATTTTTTTTCTTGTTCTGTTAAATGGAAATATTCATAAAATTTAATTAATTGTTTTGCAGATATTAAAGTTGAAGAACTTAATCTTGCTCTATATTTTCTTTTTTCTTTTTCTTTTAATCTTTTTTTTTTAATTTCTTCCAATGAATCTGTCTCAATATTACTATCTTCATGTTCGTTTGTTGATTCCTCTTGTAAAAGTTTTTTTTGTTTATTTGGAGAAATTGTTTTTGAATCTAATATTTTTGATTTTTTAGGACTTAAAAATCTAACATTTAATTTTTGATTTTCTTTTTTATTGAGATTATTGTTTGAATTTAAATTTGATTTTTTAAATTTAACTGATATTGTTGATAATTTCAAAATATTAGAGTTGTTATTCATAGTATTATTATCAATATTATTGTTTACATTATTTTCATTATTTTTTTCTTTTGTTTTTAAGTTATTTGTTAAATTATCTAATGCTATTTGAAAATCTTGGGATTTTAATTTATTATGTTGAATACTTGATTTTTTTTTTATTGGGATTAAATTATCTAAACTGTTATTTTTAACTTTAATATTATTTTTAATATGTTTATTAAATTTAAGAGGTCCTAATTTTATTTTGTTACTCTTTAAAAGTAATTTCTTATGGGGTTTACTTAATAGTTCTTCAATTCTTTTTTTTATACCTTCACTTTTAGAAATAATTGAAATTTTTTTCTTTATAGAAGAATTTTTTAAAGAAGAATCTTTTTTACTTTCATTATTACTATTATTATTACTATTATTAGAAATTTCTGTCATAAAACCAAAATAATATCTTTTTTTAGTTAAATCAGTTTCTTTAATCAAAGTCAAAGAAGGAGAAAGAGCATTATTTTTTTTCTTTAAAAATTTATGTTTGAAAAATATTTTTTTAATTTTATTCTCAAGAGCTTGTTCTCTAGAAACATGATAAGTTAAAAATAAATTTTTTTTATTCTTATTTTTATTTTTATCTTTTTCTTCAATACTTTTTTGAGAAATATTAGGCAAAGAATCTAATAAAGAAGGATTTGAAATTACTCTATTTCTATTTCTACTTTTTGAAGTAGCAAAAGTTGTTAAATTTACAGGTATATTTAATGAAGGTATTACTCTATTTTTTGGAAAATTTTTAATTTTCTTTGGATTTATAGAATACTCACTTACACTTCCTGTGGCAGAAGTTTGTTCTTCTTGTGATTGTTTTCTTTTATGATATTTTAAATTGTATATGGGAGATGTTAATAAATCATCTATTTTTCTTCCAATTTTATGAAAACTCATTTTTTTATTTCTAAAATAATAATTGTTTAAATTAAAATATTGTTGATATAAATATATTATTATTTTTTTAAATGTTTTTGGTTGATATATTTAAAATTTTTTGTATGCAATATGAGTTTATTTAGTGTTTATTTATTTATAAATGAAATAAAAAATAAAAATTATGATTTTATATCTCTATGAATTATTTTTTTTAAAGAAAATTGATTGCATTTAATATTTGAATAAAATAAGTATAACATTCTTTTTCTGCCAAATTATTTTTTTGGAGAATAAATTGGAATATATTTCCCTTTGGAGTATGTTCTAATAATAAATCATAATAATCTTTTGTTTATCGAATTGAATATAATCTTATTATATTATCATGAATTATTTTACTATGAAAATCCATTTCTTTAAAATGATTTAAACTTTGAATTACTATTATTTTTTTTCTATATGTTTTACCACATCTAATTTTTGAGTTATGGTATTTTATATAAATTCTCTTCACCAAAATTTTCTTGACCTATCATTGTAGGAATAATATTTATATATACTGGAGAAAAATTTTTAAAATATAATTAGGAGTTATATTTGAAATATATTTTCCTTCTGTGATAAATTTGGATTCAAAGTTATCATAATATATTGTTTTATTATCATAAACTTTAATAAATTATTAACATTTTTCTTTTCATACAATAAGATTTTATTCTCCATTATTTATTTTAATACTTAAATAAATTTAATTTATTAAAAAATTAAATTTTAAAATTACTCTTTAAAATACATAATTTATAATATATCTTTTAGTTACTGTCTCTTTCTTTATCTTTATCTCTTTCTTTATCTTTTTTTCTAAGAGTAGATCTATTAGCACTTCTACTTCCTCTTCCTCCATTAAGATAAATTTTAGATATATACATAATAAAATCTTCATATTTTTGTTTTTTATGAATAGAAAATAAATTTTTTTTATATATTTTATTAGTATTATTATTTCTATTTTTAAAATTATTATTACTCATATATCTTGAAATTAAGTCAAACCTTCTTGTTTCTTCATTAATTGAATTTGATGAATTTGTTCTTCTTTTTTGTCTAGTTCCATTTGCAGAATTTCTATAATTTGAATTTAATGGTGTTTTATTATTTAATATATCACTTAAAAAATTTTCTGATTTTTCACTTTCATTGTGATTATGTTGACTTCTTTTTCTTGTTAATTTTGCATTTTTTGTTTCATTTTCTTGTTTAATGATTAATTTTGATGATTGATTTAAATTATTATTTATATTTATATTAATATTTGAATTTTTAGGATTTTCATTTTGATTTTCTAATAAAATTGTAACTTTATTTTCTAATATTTCTAATTGACTTTTTAATTCATTTATTTTCTCTTCATCACTTTTTCTTTTTGATTCATAATGTTTTTTTTCTTTTTCTAATTTATTAATCACATTTTTTAAATTTGAATTTTCTTTTCTTAATATTTCTATTTCATTATCTTTTCTTTCGTTATCCATAAATTTTCCATCTTCATATCTTAATTTTTCTCTCATTTCATCATATTCTTCTTTTATTTCCATATATGCTTTTATTTTAGCTTCTAAAGTATCTTTTTCTATCTTAAATTGTAAATATTTTTTTGCATAAAATCGAATTTGATTTTCTAGTTTATTTAATTGATTTTCATATTTTCTTTTTTCTAATTCAAAATCTCCTTCAGTTAATTTATCATTAAATAATTTTTTTTCTTCATTCTTATAAATTTCAATTTTTTTATTCACAAGAAGATTAATGGATTCTTTAATATATAAAATTAATGTAGATACACTTGTAGTTGCAATTTTCTTTATATATTCATCATTATCAATATCAATTTTTTTGTTCTTTATTTCTTCCATAAGTTCTGTGTAAAAAGAAAATAAAAGTTCTCTGTTTTCAATTTCATTTGTTGTTAATTCTTCATTTGAATAGTTCATTTTCAATTTAAAATTTATTTCTTTTTAAAATAATTGACAAAATTGAATTCAAATAGATTAAAAAAATATGAATAAAAATATATTCAATATAAATATTAATTTATGATTTTAATAATCATTAAAAATAGTTTATTAATACATATTTCTATCAAAATTTTTTAAATCCAAAAACTCAATCCTTTTTTATAAGTTTTTAAATATTTATGTTCAATAATATTTTCTTTTCTTTATTATAAAAATCTATAATATATAGATAAATTCAATATTTCTTTGGGTAAATAAATGATAATTAAAATTAATAAAAAACATAACCGTTAATATAAACAATATATAATTTCAAATTAAAAATCATTGTTAAAAACAATGAATAAAAATTAAAATTAAATCATTTATTTAAAAAAATTAAATATCATAAAAAATAAGAGAAATAAAAAAATGAATTACTATAATTCTAATTCCCAATCACCGATAAACCAAAGGCAAAATGCATCATCATTAATAGAAGTATATGCAGATAATTTTATCCAAGAAATAAAAAACCTTTCATCATATTTAGATGAATATAATTATATAGGAATGGACACAGAATTTCCAGGGATAGTTTATAAATTAGATTCATACACGAATGATTTTTATTATAAATCAATAGAAAAAAATGTTAATAATTTAAAAATAATTCAATTAGGTATTTCATTATGTAATTCTAAAGGGGAACATCCAAATATTTCAACATGGCAATTTAATTTTAATTTTGATACTTTAATAGATAAATATTCAAATGATTCTATTTCTCTTTTAATTAATAGTGGAATAAAATTTGAATTATTAAAAACAAAAGGAATTCCACATAATTTATTTGCAGAATATTTTATTACAAGTGGATTATTATTAAATGAAAATATTCATTGGATCAGTTATCATGGAGTTACAGATTTTGCTTATCTACTCAAATTAGCTTTAAATTATGATTTACCAAATAATGAAAATGATTTTTTAGATTTATTAAAATTTTACTTTCCATCATATTATGATATAAGAATTTTAGTTCAAAATAAAGAACAATTTAAAGGAGGATTAAATAAATTAATTCAATGTTTAAATATTGAAAGAAATGGTGATGTTCATCAAGCTGGAAGTGATTCATTCGTTACAGCAGAAGCTTTTTTTGATTTAATCAATAAAGGAATTCTTACAATTGATGAAATTAAAGATTATGAAAATATATTATATGGTGTAGGAGAAGGAGAAGATAATAATGAAACTATATCTTATGTTACTTTTTCGAATGGATGTAATTTAATTAATAATAGTGTTAATAATAAGAATAATATTAATAATAATAATAATAATTTATTAAGTCAAACTGCCCTTGATGTTAACACTCCTATTTATATTCCTAATATAGGATTTACTAAAAAACATAGTTCAAGTGGGAATGTTCAATATCCTTTAATGAATCAAATGATGGTTAATAATATGGGAAATAATATGATTTTTGGATATAATAATAATTTTATTTCTTAAAGTATTTTTAGGTGTTTAGAAGAAAAATTTATGTAAATTATAAATATAGTAAAATGTATATAATTTGAAAATTTAGAATTTTTATGGTTTAATTATATAATAAGTTTGAGTTTTAATAAAAAAATAATAGTATACCTGATATTTATTAAATCATTTTATTTTTATTTTAAATAACTCATCTATTATTAAGAATTTTGATAGTTTTATAATTAAATCTTTAAACTAAAAAAAAATTAAATAATATACAAAAATTTAATAGTCAATTTTAAATTCATCTTCAAATTCTTCAAAATCAACATTCCCATCTCTATTTTTATCAAATCTAATAAACAATAAATTTCCATCTTTCTTATTATCTAACAATTCATTTTTATCTAAATAACCCAATAAATTATCAATAGTTAAAACCCCTATATTCGAAATATCAATACTATTAAAAATATCCCTTAAATTCATATTTATAATATCATAATTTTTTTTCATTAAATTCAATTTATTTTCATAATCAATTAAATCCTTAAATAAATTTTTCAAAAATAATTTAGTAGTAAACATAAATATATCAGGAGATTTACAAGCACAACAAGATTTAGGACTTTTATCTTCAACTAAATTTCTAAAATCTTTTTCATAAGGAACAATCATATCAAAAAAATCAACATAATTTAAAAAACCTTTTTTATTTAAATCATATCTTTTCATTAAACTTCTTATATCTGAATCAGTTGCATATATATCTAATGATATTAAACCATTTTTTAAATCTTCATTTGTTAAAAATCCTTTATTATTCTTTTCAAAAATTCTAAAAGCATCTTCACAATTAAAATCATCTCTCATTGCTAATTCCATTTTTAAGTCTTCTATTCTTTTTTCTGCATCCATTAAATTTTTAAGATATTTATTTAATAAATTATCTTCTTCTTTTTCATCAGATATATTATTATTATTTTTTTTAAAAGTATTTGAAGGTAATTTTATTGGAGAATAATTATTCTTTGGGCAAATACATGGATTATTTTTGCAAGTATAACATGTATTCAAAGGAGGGTATTTTCTTTGAGGAGAAAGTCTCAAAGATAAATTTGGATTAATATTATTTCCTATAAAATTGTCTTTTTGAATATTTTGATTATAATTTGGCTTTATATAATTTTCTTTAAATTTGTAATTCGGAATATAATTAGAACTTGATAAATTTTGATTTATATTTTTCTTAATTAAAGGTGTCATAAAATCATTGTTATTATATCTATCACTCAAAATATTACTTTTGTAAAAAGTTGAATTATTACTATTATTAAATAATCCTGTATTATTTAAAATATCTTCAGTTTTTTTGGTTAAATCATTACTAGGAATTTTCCCAACAAAAATATTTTTAGAGCTTACACTTTTTTTTGTTAAATTACAACGAGAATAACAAGGATCACAATAACATTCTTGACAACAACAACAACCACATTTAGAACAAGGATTTAAAGAACAACAATTAACACAAGAAGGAAATCCAAAAAAAGAATGAAATTCACATAAATCAATTCTTCCATCATGATTAATATCTAATCTTTTCATAATTGCTTTTACATCATCTTGAATAAAATCAGCTTTATTTTTTAAAAGAAAATCTCTTAAATTTTGAGGAGTTATACTACTATAACCTTTTATTAAATGAAATATATTATGTATATTAAAATCATTTCTATTTCTTAATTCTTCTAAAAGAGGTATTAATTGTCTTGAAAGTTCTATTTCTTTTTCTAATAAATTTCCTAATGAATATTCTATATTATATGGTAATTCTTTTATATTGGAATTTCTATTTGTTTTTATTATTGATTTTTCACTTTGAATTAAATTCAAAAATTCTGGATATGATAATGAGCCATCATTATCTTGATCATAGAAAAAAATTAATAAAGATATTTCACATTCATTTGCATATATTTCTTTATAATTTAAAAAATCTATTATGTTACATATATCTATTCTATTTTTATAATCTTTATCAAATATTTTAAATATTTGGTAAGGATCAAATTCTAAAGAATCTGAAAGACATTTACGATTTATTTCTATATTATGTTCACTTTCTGCTAAATAAAGAAGAATTTTTGCTACTCTTGCTTCTGTTTCTATTGATATCATTTTTTTATATAATATAATTATGAAAAAAATTAATAAAACAATTGTTTGATTATTTTATAATAGTTAATTATTTAATTGTTTGAATAATAATTTTATTTAAACTTTATATTTTTAATTTTATTATATTATTTTTTATTTTGTCATTTTATGAATTTAATTTGGTGAAATATATAATATTTTTCTTTTCATTTTTTGGGGATTGGGGATTGGGGATTGGGGATTGGG
>JAJJLU010000390.1:0-57467 GCA_023807065.1 Isotricha intestinalis
AAAATTTAAATGTATCTAAAACTCTTTTAATTGATGAATGTGCTAGTGTTGGTGCTTCACTTCTTAGAAGCTTTTATAGAGGATATTTTCCAATCACTCATTTAAAAAAATTTATTAATTATAATGATGAAAATATTACTATTAATTATAATAAAAATGAAACATTAATGAATACTATTAACAATTATATTAAAAAACAAAAAGAAACTGATTCAATTTATGATATATTTATTAATAAAAAAAGTAGTATATCTAAATATTTTTATAGAATTAAAAGTCAAATAGAAGAAAATGAGGACAATGAATTATTGAATGAAATCCATATTTTAGATAAAAGAATCAGAAATAGTAAAAATATGGAAGAATTATCTAAAATTGTGAATAAATTAAATGAAATGGATAATATATTAAATTCTGGTAAAGAAAAATTAAATGATATATATGAAAATAATATAATTGAAGATAACAAAAAGAATGAAGAAGAAAAAATTCAAATAAAAAAAGATAAATTGGAAAAAGGTATAAAAAAAGAAATAGAAGAAAGTGATGGGGTAAGAGAAAAAGTAAAAAAAATAGAAATAGAAAGAATTAAAGAAAAAAAAACAGAAGAAGAAGAAAAAAAGGAGGAAGAAGGAGAAGAGAGAAAAGAAAAAGCACAAAAAAAAGAAATAAACAAAAACGAAGAAGAAAAAATTAAAGAAGAAAAAAAATTAATTGAAACAAAAGAAGAAGAGAAAGAATTAGAAGAAGAATTTTATAAAGAAAAAAAAGACATAAACACACCAGAAGAAGAAGAAGAAGATTTTGATAGAGAAAAAAGAGATATAAATATATCAGAAGAAATAGAATTTGATAAAGAAAAAATAGAAGATATAAATACATCAGAAGAAGAAGAAGAAACAAAAGAAAAAGAAAGAAAAATAATCATTGATAATAAAAAAAAAAAAACAAAAACAAATAAATCGAATGAAAATAATCCAAACATAAAAATTCTAAACAACAAAAATGGAAAAATTGGAAAAGATTGGATAATCAATGAAAGGTGGTTAGGGTTTATGAAAAATAAATATTTAAATGATAATAATAATATAAAATTACTTGACAATATGCATATGCGTCCTAAATCTAGTCTAAAGTGTAAAATTATCTGTGATAACAGTAATAATAATATAAAAAAACATGGAAACCATAACTCAAGTGAAAAAATATCAAAAAAAGAAATGAATTTAAGAAGAGAAAACAAAGAAATAAATAAAGTAAAAAAAGAAGAAAAAATAAAAAATACTTTTATTGAAAAATCAAATGAAAATGAAATAGAATATTTTAATCAATTAATTGAGAAAATTTTAAAGATTTTAAAGGAAAAATTTATAATTGAAAAAGATGACAATAATAAAAAAGTATTTAAAAAAAAAAAAAATAAAAATTATATTTCTGAATTAAAAAAATTAATTGATATATTATATCAGTATGATTTAAATAAAAAGGATGATCCATTATTAAAGAA
Source organism: Isotricha intestinalis (assembly GCA_023807065.1). NCBI lineage: Eukaryota > Ciliophora > Litostomatea > Vestibuliferida > Isotrichidae > Isotricha > Isotricha intestinalis. The sequence continues at coordinate 1,508 of JAJJLU010000390.1, forward strand.
AAATTTTAAAGACTTAGAAAAAAATGATTTTATAGATGAAGAAGAATTTAATAAAATAAAAAACAACATTAACAAAATAATTCAAAATTTTAATATTCAAATAAAAACTCTTTATAAAAATAAAAAAACGTTAAGGGAAAAATTAAAAAAAATGAAAAACGATGAAAAATTTCATGATTATCTACATTGGATTGAAGTTATTGAAAATGAATATAATAATACCCAAACTATAGATTATAAGATGTATTCTAAATTATTGGCAGATTTGAATAATATAGAAAAAAAAATAAATGAAAATCAACTTTCAAATCCATTGATAAATGGAAAAAAAAAAACAAAATAATCTTTTGTTAAAATTTAATTGTAATTAAAATTTATCTAGATCATTTATAATTTAATTCCTAAAATAATTAAAATCAAAGAATCTCGTTGTTATTTTTTATTATTATCAATCAATTAAAATTTTCAAAGTGGATAAAAATCAGATCTTTTCAACCAATGTTTTAAACATTTTTTATGGAAATAATGTTTATAACAAATAGAAATGTTTATTTCAAAATTTTTAACTCTTCGAATTGTTGAATTGCAAAGTTTTTATCATCATTAAATTCTAATCTGAGGAGAAATTAATCATTTTTTTGTGTTATTCATTTCTTCTTTTTCTCTTTTCTTATTTAAAAAAAAATTATTTTTATCATTATAACTGTTATTATTTGAAACATTTAAATTAAAATTAAGATAATTATTTCTTCCATCAATTATTGTGATAATAAATTATTTCTTTATTATTTTTTCTGACCAAACAAATGACAATAATCGGAATTAAAAAACAGAAATAAAAGGACAATTGAAATAAATATATTTTATTGTTAGAAATTTCTACTTCAGCATTTATTTTGTTGAATCATTCATTCAATATTAATTTTTCAATTGGAGTTCTAAATATAAATAATATTTGATTGATCATAAATTATAAGTAATCTAACTGGAGCTTTAATAATTCGTAATATATCATCATAATTTATTTTGATATTTTTCTATGAGTTAAAACTTATTAATATATATTAAGTAAATTGGTAATATAATTTTTCTTTCATTCATTTTGGTTTGATTTAAATACATTTTGTTAAATTTTAATCTCTCATAATTGATTTTTAAAATAATAAGAGTGAAAAAAAAAACAAAAAAATAAAAATGAATAATTATTATAAATAAATATAATTGTAAAACAACTAATTTAAGAAAATAAAAATTTTGATTATTAAATTAAAAAAATAACTTAAATAAATTTATTGAGAAAAAGCAAATAAACCAACAAAAGCATTAAAATTTTCATTTCCATATTTAACGGTAAGAGAACCATCATTGTTAGGATTATAACTTGCAATTCCAGAAAAATTTATTCCACCATCATTTTTAAAAATATTCACATTAATAATAAATTTAAATCCTTTATATTTTTCTTGAAGTTCTTTCATAACTTCATCATTTATTTGATTAGTTAATTTTTGACCTTCTCCTGATTCTAAGTCTTTTCCTTCAAGATTGTTTTTTAGAATTTCTTCGATTGTCGACTGAACTTCTTCTTTAATTTCTGAAAATTTTGGATCTTGCATTTTTTCAATGAAATTATTTTTTTAGATATTATAAAAATTTTTAATTAATTATTTGAGTTTTTTTATTTTTAAATTAAAAATTATCATTTCTTCTATAAAATATAATATAGTTGACTTATACTATTTTTTACTTAATTTAATTCATATAGGAATAAAAATCCTTAATATAAAACTTATTTCTTTAAAAAACAAACAATTATTATAAATTATAATAAAAAATAATGAAAAACATAAAAAAGCAAACATTAATTTTAATAAAGATGAATTCATAAAATATTCTGATGGATACATATTAAGAAAAAATTTAATTAAAATTAATATCATCACAATTAAAATTAGTGGGTAGAATATTTTTTCATTAAAAAATAAGTGATTATTAAAAAAATCTTTTTAATATTTGCTGATTATTAATCTATCTGAAGGTAAATATATAAATTAAAAAAATATAAGAAAATAATTGAATTTAAAATTATTTTTTGATTTTAATTATATTTATTTTCTTCAAATAATAATAATATATTCTTAATATTATTCATTATTGTTATTTATAAAATAAAGGGAAAAAGGAAGATTAGAATAAAAACTCATTCCCCAATTCCAAATCTATAATAAGTAGTCCATATTATCCCTAAAATATCAATATTAAAACAATTAATAAAAACAAAAACTTTTAAAAAATAAATTTTCATCTTTCAAAATTAAGAAAATATTTAATGAAAATTTTTAAATTTATATTTTATTATAAACTTATCATCATTCAATTATAAAACAATTTATAATTTAAAATTTTAAAAAGTTTAAATATTTTTATAAACAACAAAAATATTAAAAAACTTATATTATTAACTGTTTATTTTTCAAATAAAAAATATTTTTAATTCATTCTTAATAATTTTATTCATTCAAAAAAATTATCTTTTAAAATTATATATAATTTAATGTAAAGAAATTAATAAATATATACAATAAATTAAATTCAAACCCAAAAAAGTATTAAAAGAAAAGAAAAGCAATATTTCAAATTAATTTCATCTTTGCAACTTCAGAAAATTTCTCAGTTGAAAATTTCTTATAAACTCCTTTTAATTTAGTATATTTTTGTTTTTCAATAAGTTCAGTAATTTCAACCATACAATCATATAATTCATTTATATTATATCCAGTAATATTTTCAAATTCTTCCCAATTATCATAAATTTTTAATAATCTAAAAGAAAGAAGACAAGAAGCTGCTGCTAAAAAACTAGGTTTATATTTAATCATATTATAATTAATAAAGCAAATATCAATAAAATAAAAACTTAAATGATAAGTTTTATCATCCATATTTAATAATTTCCTATAAATTTCAAGAAAATTATATTGAGTTGGAAAAGTAATAGTATAATTTAATTCTTTTAAAATTTCCATTTCCATTTCAACAACTTCTTTTTTTGTATAAGCATCATCAGTTATATAAGAATAATCTTTTGATTCAGGAGGATAAATATCATTATATTTACCAGCAATAAACAATGCAGAAACTCCTAATAATTGATATTTAGTTCTTTTTAATTCTGGTTTTCTTTCTGTAAATCTATCAATTAAATTACCAGTAATATATAATGTATTATCTGATAATTTATATTTCTTATGAACTTCAATTAACCAATCAAAAAGTATTTCTCTCATTTTTTCATTTATATCTGATTGATATTTCATATAATTTGCTTTTGGTAAAAATTTACTTTCTTCTTGTTTAAAATAATTAAATATATCATCAAAATAATCATCAACTTCTTGAGGGTTTTTTACTTCGTTAATTATATCTTTATAATCTTCACCATCATTCATTATTATTATATTACTCATTGGACTTCCAAATGAACTATTATTTATCATTATATCTTCATTTGTTGATGAATTATTAATTTGATTTTTTAAATCATTTGAATAATTTAATTTTTTTTCATATTCAATGTAATTTTCTTTTTTTAAATTTATATTTTCTTGACTTTGATGTCTTCTTAATTCTGGAAAGTTAATTTCAAATGTTTTTTGAATATTAGCTATATTTTCTTTTAATGTTGGAACTGGATTTTTTTCTTTTTTATTGTCTTTAATTTGATTATTTTGATTTTCTTTGTTTAAAAAAGTCGTTAAATAAATTTGATTTTTAATATCTTTTCCAAATTCTCTTTGTGTGTTAGTTTGAATTAATGTTTGTTTATTTGGAATATAATTTAAATTATTATATGAAGATTTTTTCTCTATATCTATTATTTTTTGATTATTTTTGTTTATTGAATTATATGGTTTGGAGTAGACATTTTTTGTTAACATTTTTTTTTGTTTTATTTTTAAATTTTAATTTGATATAAATATATTTTTATTTATATGAAAAAATATTATTTTTTATAGTATAAATATAATAATAAAATATCAATTTATTCCAGAATTATTCTTTACTTTTTTTTGCTTTTTAAAATTGGTTTTTTAATTTTTAAAATAAAGAAAAAAAAATTAATTTTTATAACATAATATTTATCAATTTCATGAAATCATAAATTTAATAAATTTTGCTGATAATATATAATTCATTATTTTTTTTATTATTTTATATTTAAATAAATTATAATATTTGGAGTTTTTATATAAATATAATTTTTTATTGTGTCAATAATCATTAAATTTTTCCTTTATTAATGAAAAATATGGTAATTATATAAAATTATAAAAAACAAATTTTTAAATATATAAATTCAAAAAAAAATATTAAATAGTTACAATATTCCTTAAATTATCTATATAATAGAGATCTTTCCTTGAAAAAAAAATTAAAAAAAATAATAAACCAGTAAAAATTTTATATAAAAAAAACTAAAAAGATTATATCTTAAATTATAAAATAAATTCAAAAAATAAAAAATGATAAGCAAATACAACGATGAAGAAAATAATGATAAAAAAAATAGTTCAGATAGAGAATCAGAAATAATAGAAATTCCAAAATCAAATGAAAAAGATTTATTAAATCCTTCGGAAAAAAAAAAGGATAATGAAGAAATAAAAAATGATGAAATTAAATTAATGGAAATAAAAACAGATGAAAAAAAACAAGAAGAAAATGAAGAAGCAAAACCAATAAAAAATGATCCTCAAATAGCATTAAAAAACACAGAATTAGAAGACCAAATAATAGATTATGAAGAGAAAACACAAAGACCAAATGTTAAAGCAGTATCATTAACAACACAAGCAAATTTAGATAAAGCTTTTTCAACAGATATTATTATAATAACTTTAGAATATATTGGAAAAGATAAAAAAGTTTATAGTTGGGATGTAAGACAAACATATAAAAAATTTAAAAAAATGGCAAAATTTTGTGAAGAAAGATTACCAGAAAGAAAAAAAACAATAAAAATAAATCATGAATTAACACAAAAAGAAAGAGCAGAAAAGGAAAGAAAGGAAAAAACATTACCTAAAAATTATTTGGATATATTTTATAAAATATATAAATTAAGTTTTTCAAAAGCAAAATTATTAAATGAATCAATGTGGATATCATTTATTCAAATAATATTAAATTCATTTTTATATTCATTTACTATAATAAAAGAATTTTTTGAAATAAGTGAACATTCTTTTGTTTCATTTAATAATGGAATTAAACCAAAAGAAGGAGAAATAATTAAACAAGCAGAATATTCAGTTTGTCAAACAACATGTATTGATATGTGTCATTGCATTAAATGTTTTTGTTGTGCTGGAAAGAATAAATATTGGTTTTTATTAAAACCAGATATGATTTGTTTTTTAGATAATTCAAATAGTAATATTGGAAAAGGAACTTTCTGGTTTGATAATCAAACTTCTTTAGAAAAAAAAAAAGGAAGTTTAATTCTTAGAAATTCTATGAGAAAAATTAAATTAACTTTTGATGAAGAATTCCAAAGAAATTTATGGTTTTCTGAAATTGATTGGAGATTAAAAAAATATAAAGAAAATTATGTTGAAAATAAATATGGAAGTTTTGTTCTAGAAAAAGAAAATTGTAAATGTCAATGGTTTGTTGATGGAAAAGATTATTTTGAAGATTTGAAAAAAAGATTATTAAATGCAAAAGAAACAGTTTTCATAACTGATTGGTGGATGAGTCCTGAATTATTTTTAACAAGACCAGTGAAATTAGAAAAATATAAAAATTTAAAATATGGAGAACCATTAATAGAAGAAAACCCTACAAAATTATCAAGATTATGTGATATATTAAATTATATAGCAAAGAAAGGAGTTAGAATATATATCTTATTATTTTGTGAATTTTCATTAGCATTAACATTAAATTCAAAACATACAAAAATATTTTTAACAGGATTATCTCCAAATATAAAAGTAATAAGACATCCTAAAAAAAGTTTTGATTTACTTTGGTCTCATCATGAAAAATTAGTAGTAATAGATCAAGAATATGCATATGTTGGTGGTTTAGATTTATGTTGGGGAAGATATGATTGTCATTCTCATCCAATAACAGAACCAGAAAATGAAAATGAAGAATATGAATTTCCATTTATAGATTATAGTAATGCTAGAATAAATGATTTTATGAATGTACCAGAATATTTAAAGGAAAATGTACCAAGGAAAACAAGTGTTAAAATGCCTTGGCATGACATTCACTCTTTAATTCAAGGTCCTGCTGTTTTAGATATTGCAAGACATTTTGTTGAAAGATGGAATTATAGTAAAAGCAGTGAAAGTAGTGAAGGAATTACTGATGTTAAAACTCAATATACTAAAAGAGCTACTACTAATAAAGTCAGCTTCTTTAAAGGATGGTTAGGAAATGCTATTATGAAAGTTACTAATCAAAAAAATGGAATAAGTGAATTAGAAAAAGATATTAGGAAAGAAAGTGAATCAAAAAGATTAGATAGTAGACTTAATAGTCGTTTAGTTAATGAAAGTCTTAATAAAGAACCAGTTAATCCTTTTCTTCAAGGGAAAAAACCTGGGTTTTCTTTTAAAAATTTATGGAAGAAAAAAGAAGATAAGAAAGTTGAAATTGAAGATAATAATAATGAAGAAATTAAACTCAATGAAAAAGAGAAAGAGAGTAAAAATAATGAAAGTAAAAATAATAATGATAAGAAAGAAATTGTAGAAAATGATGAAATTAATACTAATAGAAAAATTCCTTTTAGTGAAGCTAATAAAATTAATACTGATTTTTATAAAGATATTACTAAAAGTAATACAAAAAATGCAAAAGATGAAGAAGAAATGAATTTTGATCAAATAGCAGGAAGAAAAACAGAGGATGGATATGGAGTACATATTCATAAGAAAAAAATAGATTATTTAGCTATTTTAAAAGCTGGAATGAAAAAGAATATTAAAACATTTACTCAAAAAAAAAATTCAACTAATCAACTGAATAAATTATCAAATTATATTAATTTAAATGCATATAATGTTAATTTTTCATTAAAAGAAACAAAAATGAAATGTCAATGTCTTCGTTCATTATGTTATTGGAGTGGAGGATTAAATACAACAGAAATATCAGTTTTAAAAGGATATTATGAATTAATTGAAAATTCAAAGCATTATATATATATAGAAAACCAATTTTTTATTTCAAAATCATTTACAGATGAAGAATGGGAAAAAAGAGGAAAAAAAGTAAGTAATTTAATAATAAATGAAATTGCATTAAAATTAAGACAAAGAATAGAAAAAGCTCATAAAAATAAAGAAAAATTTAGAGTTATGATAATTATACCTTTATTACCAGGTTTCGCAGGTTCACCTGAAGAATCATCAACATTACAAGTTATATTAAAATTTACTTATAAATCAATATCAAGAAATGATGGATTAAGTTTAATAGAAAAATTAAAAGAATTATTAGATGAAAATGATCCAGAATTATTTAAACAATATATAGGATTTTTCTCATTGAGAAATCATTCAGAATTAAATGGTATTCCAGTAACAGAATTAATATATATTCATTCAAAATTAATGATAGTTGATGACCAAAAAGTTATAATGGGTTCAGCAAATATTAATGATAGATCAATGACTGGAGAAAGAGATTCTGAATTTGCAGTTATTTTCTCAGATTTAAATGAAGAAAAGCCTAATTCATTAATGGATGGTAAACCATATTCTGCTTCAAAATTTGCTAAAAGTTTAAGAGTAAGTTTATTAAGAGAACATTTAGGTTTAAAATCTAACGAAACAAATTATACTTTAATTGAAGATATGTTAAATGATGATGTTTGGAAACTTATTAATGATACTGCTAAGAAAAATACTGATATATATAGAGAATTATTTAAATGCTATCCTGATGATACTATGCTTACTTTTAAAGATGTTCCTTCTTATAAAGAATTAAATGATAAGGAAAAAGAAGTTTTAATTGATAAATATAAAGTATATAAAAAAGAAATTAAAGGACATATTGTTGAATTTCCTTATGATTTTTTAAAAAATCAAATTTTGGAAAGATCCTTTTTTTCTGCTGAAATGCTTGTACCTATAAAAAATTTCGTATAAGGAGTTTTTTAATTATTTTTTAAGCTAATTTTTTGAAGTTTGTTTTTTTTATTATTCTTGGTATAATATATATTTTAATGGTTAAATTTTTTTAATAGATTGATAAGCAATTAAAATTTAAATATTATTTTCTAATTTTTAATATTACATTTTTATTGTATAAATATATTTTTTATTTTTTAACTACATATATAATTAAAACCATCTATGAAATTTATTTGATTGGTATCATTATTTTTAGTTTGTAATTGTTTTATAAAATCAAAATGTTTCTTATCAGAATTTTTTAATTTACTTTCATTTAAATATTTTTTGGCATAAGAAAAAGAAATGACAGAATCATTTTCTCTTCTTAAAAATTCTTGTTGAATACCAATTAAATAATAACCTAAATAAAGTTGATTATCTTTTTTCTTATTATTTTGTATTTTATTATTATTATCATTATTAATATAAGTCTCTTTATCATTATTTTTAATATTATTATTATCATTATTTTTGTTATTATTATCATTATTATTATCAATATTTTTATTATTATTATCTTTACCATCATTATCATTATTTTTATTATTATTATCTTTATTATTATTATCCATATTTTTATTATTATTATTATCATTAATTTTGTTATTATTATCATTATTATTAATATTATTATCTTTATTATCATTATTATTATCTATATTTTTATTATCATTAATTTTGTTATTATTATCAATATTTTTATTATTGTTATCTTTATTATCATTATCAATGTTTTTATTAATAATATCAATAACATTAATGTCATTATCAATATTATTATATTTGATATTACCATTATTGTCATTATTATATAAAGTTTCAAATTGTTTAAGTGCTAAACTTTCCATAGATAAAATTAAAGAATTTTGATAATTTTTAAAATTATTTTCTAATGATGATAAACTTGAATAATCTTTATCTATATTACTTAATGAATTTTGTTCTTCTTCATCTATAATTCCTGATAAATGATTTATAATATCAATCTTTAAAATTTTATTCATAGTATTTTTTGCTTGTTTAATTTGATTATTTTGAGTCAAATAACAACTAAAATTATTTTGAGTAATCAAATAAGAAAATATATCATTTCCTATATATTCATTTATTTCTTTAAAATAATCTTTTATAATTAAACTTTGTCCTATACCTAATAGATATACAATATAATGATTATATAATTTTACAATTTCATGTTTGAATTTATCATTGAAATTTTTACAATCATTTTTAATATTTATTTCATATTTTTTTTTACAATAAATAATTGCTTCTTCATATTTTCCTTCTTTAATATATTTTTCAATTTTATTTTTAATAATTAACAACTTTTTATTATCATTAGTGTTTAATTCATTTTTATTTTGCTTTATCATAATCTTAATTTAATTTTAAAAATTTTATATAATAAAAATAATAATTTATTATTATTATTATTAAAATAAAATACCATAAATATAAATAAACATTATTTATAATGATATTGTTTCATAATAATTTGAAAATTTATTATCATTAAAAATTCATTGTTTAACAATAAATCCCAATAATAATAAAACATTAAAATTCCTCATCCCAATTATTTTCAAAAGTCAAATTTTCATCTTCATCATAAGGTTTAAGTGAATTTAATATTTTCGTATTTTTCAATTTATCATTTTCCAAAAACTGTAAATATTTAACCTTATAACTATTAAAATCATCAACTTTTTCGATAAAAGGAAAATAAGGAGGAACCATTTGGAAATCAATTAAATCCCCCCAATTAAATCCTTTAAAAAAAGCATGTTTTTTCAAACTTTCAAAATTACAAATTCTTTTTGACACTATTTTCTTTAATAAACATTTAATAAAAGAATTTACACTTTGTTCACCATTTAAAGGTAAATTAATTTCTTTTTTTAAGACTTCTTTATAAACATCAATAGGATCCGTAGAATTATTCCCAAAAGGATAAAAATTATAATATATTTCATGAGTAATAATACCAACACTCCAATAATCACAACTAAAAGAATAACCTTTTCCCATTAAAACTTCAGGACTAATATAATGAGGTGTTCCTGTCATTGTAGATGTAAAATTTGTTATACAAACTGCAGTTCCAAAATCTATTATTTTTAAATATCCATTATTATCTATCATTATATTATCTGGCTTTAAATCTCTATGAATTATATTTTTCGAATTTAAATAATTTAATATTACTAATAAGAATGATATGAAGAATCTTGTTTCTGTTTTATTTTTTAATTGCTCTTGTTGTCTTGATGATATATATTTCGATAAGGATTTTCCATGAATATATTCAAGTAAATAAAATATATTTTCATTATTTTTAAAGGTTCTTACTAATTTCATTATAAATGGATGATCTAATTGTAATAAAACTTTTCTTTCTTCTAAGAAATATTTAATTAATATTTTTTGTCTTTCTGCTAATTTTTTATCTACTGCTTTTATAGCATAAAAATGCTTATTATCATGCACTAATGTTACTATACCAAATTTTCCTTGACCTAAACTTTTACAATAATATAAATCTTCTAATTTCATTTGGAAATTGTCTTGAAGTGCTATTTTCTTTTTTAAATAATCTAACATATTTTTATCCATAATTTCATCAAATACTTTTTTTTCTAAAACATAAAATGTACATTTATCTTCTGCTATAATTGTTGCAGTTCTTTCATTATGAATTAATAATGAAGTTTCACCGAAGCAATTTCCAACTTCTAAAATTCTAATATATTTATTACTCTTTAAAACTTTAACTTTCCCTTTTTTGATTATATAAAATTTATCTCCTATTTCTCCTTCTTTTAATATTATATCACCTTCATTATATTTTTCTTTTGTCATTAAATGACAAATTTTAATTAATTTGTTGTCTGAAGTATTTCGAAATAATTGAGACTTTTTCAAATATTGTAATTGAGAGAAAAAAGTTATAGTTTTATTAACATTTTTAATATTAGATTTAAAATGAAAAATTTTTTCAATATTAATCCATTTAATCACAATTAATCTAACTTCACCTTGAGCAATAACATCATATTCTATTTGATGCTTTTTCCTAATATATTTTTCTCCAAATAATTGTCCTCTTTTTCCAATAATTTCAATTTCATTATCACTTTTTTGATGAATTAAATTTCCACCAATAACAACAAATAAATGTTTTTCTTGATGAATACTTTTATTAAATTCTTCTTTTTTAATAACAATATTTTTATCTTGAAATACTTTAATAGAAGTATTAAGATAAATTTCTTCAATATAAGAATCCTCACTAAAAATTCTTAAATTATCACTTTTACTAAAAGCTTCTTTAATAATAGATTTTAATAACAAATCTTTATATTCACAACCAAAAGTTTCTTCAAGTAAAGAATTAGAAATTTTATAAACAGTTAATTTATTTTTAGCTTTACAACTTAAAGTTCTAGGAATATCAAATAATATAGCAAATTCTCCAAAATATTGTCCTGACTTTAATTTTCTTATAACTTCTTTATTTTTTTCACACTCTAATTCCCCATCTTTTATTATATATACTGAATCTCCAACATCTTTTTCATAAAAAACATATTGTCCTTCATCAAAAGTCATTTTAAACATAGAAGATGCTAAAGAATTTAATTGTATACTTTCTAAAGAAGAAAAAATAGGAACCAAAGAAATAAATTTTAATCTTTCAATTAATTCATTTTTATTAATAGTCTTAACAATATCTCTAAAAGTTTTTCCATCTAATTCATATAAAATAGTTGGTTCAATTGTTTTAACAGTTTCAGTTCTTTTTTTTCTTTCTAATAAAGCTAATTCTCCAAAAGTTTCTCCTTTTCTTAATATTTTTCTTCCTTCAACTCCATTACAAAAACATTCGACAGAACCTTCTTTAATTATATAAAAATAATCTCCTGTTCCTCCTTCTTGAAATATTATTTCATTTTTTTCAAAATTTATTAATTCTATTTTCCTTAATAATGAATATATTATATTCGGACCTTTATCTTTAAATAAAAAATGTGTCGTTAATGATGATTTTATTTGTTCTCTTTCTATTGATGTTAAATTTTTTATATATTTTTTCCTTGGAATTTGAGATTCTTCCTTTGATGATAATCCATTTTTTATTCCAGAAATTCTCTTTTTCATCCTGTTATTTGAACTTACACTTAAATTAGTATTTTTTATTGGAGAAAAATATGGATTTAATAATTTATTCTCTGTTTTTACGTTTATGTTTACTATTTTATTATTTTCTGTGATGTTATTTATATTTATTAGTCCTATTATTTTTTGATTAATATTAATTTTTACTTTTATTACCCACACATCCCATTTTTTAATTTAATTTTCTCATTCAAATATTTAATTTCTTTTGGATAAGGGATAAAAAAAATATTATTAAAGTATGTAAAATCTTAGTATTACAAAAATAATAAAATAAATAATATAAATTAATTATATAATTGCCTATTATTTTATTGAAAACTTTCTTTAATTTTATCATATATTAATCTTGCTGAATTTCCAATTTCATCTTCATTAATTCCAATTTCAGATAATGTTTGCATTAAATCATTTAATTCATTTTCATTAAATACTTCTAAATTTAACATATTTAAATTATAAAACTCAATAACAAAATTAACAATTTGTTGTTGAATCATAAAACATCTTTGTATTTGGTTTAATCTTATAATTATTCTTTTATTTGTATTATAAGATATTTCTTTTAAATGATTTGTTCCAGCAATAAAAATTAATCTTAGAAAAATTAAATCATCACCTGAAGATAAAGCTTTTATATATGCTTGTTCATAATTTTCATTTTTTAAATATCTTAATATTACTTTCCAAATTGATGAATTTTCATTCATATCATTATCTAATATTTCTTTTAGAGTTTTATTTGTTTTAGTATTTGTTATTTTTTGTTTTAATTTATTTACTCTATTATCTAAAAATGATATTTTATTATCTATTTCTTGCTCAAAATTATTTGATAAATCATCTAAAATTTCATTAAATTTTTTTGTGAATTTTTCAAAAAGTGAATTTAAATTAATTGGTTTTTCAGTTTTAGTTATAGTTTTATTATATGAATTATTTTTTTGAATTAAATGTTGTTCTTCATCATTAAATTCGTTATTTGAGTTATTGAAGGAAGAAATTTTTTTTTTTTTTCTTTCTTTTCCTTTTTTTATATTTTCTTTTGAATTTTCTTCTTCTTTTTTTTTATCTTCTGTATCACTTTCAATATCTTCATAATATTTATTTTCATTTAATTTATTTTTGAAATTGTTATTATCTTTCTTTTTTTTTTCTGAATTTTTTGGAATTCTTTTTTGAACTTCTTTTAAAGAATCATTATTTAATTTCTTTTTTTTTGACTTTCTGTTTTCCATATTTTCTTCTTCTTCTTCAAATTCATTTTCTTCTTCCATATTAATTTTATTATTTTTATTTTTATTTTTATTTTTATTTTTTTTTTGTTTATCATTTTCTCTATAAATACCTTCATCTCCTTTAATTTCTTTATTTTCTATTGAAAATATATTTACTTTTTTATTTTCATTTTCAGAACTTTCTTCATTGAATTCTTCATTTTCAGATATCTCATTCATTAAATTTTTTTGAGAAGAATTACTCATTGAAATTGTTTTTGTATGGGTTTTTTTTACTAAATTATCTTTAATAATTGAATTTTTAATATCTTGTTTTTGAGTTAAAGACTTTTTAATTGGAGAATTTGTTTTCTTTTTATTTTTTTGGTTCATTTTTTCTTCGGAATTATTTTTAACATTGTTTTCATTTTTTTCATCATATTTATATTTATTATTTGATTGAAAATTTTTATCAGTTTTATTATGTTTTTTATTTTTTTTAAAATCTTGAATACTTTCTTTTTTATCTTTTTCTTTACTTTTTGAAGTTTTTCTACTTTCTGCTAAATCTTTTTTAATTTGAATTAAATTTTCTTCTTCTTCTCTATCACTTCTAAATCCACTTTTTTTTAAAAATTTATCTAATCCAACTTCATATATTTTATTTCTTATTTCTTTTGAATAAGTGATAGGATCTTTATCTTTATTAATTTTGGATAAATTTCTTAATAAATTTAATTTAGATAATCTTTTTTCATCTTTTTGATGTATTTTACTATTATCTTCTTTAATATTTAATATATTATTTAAAACCTCTTTACATGCTACTTGAACTTTTAAAATTTTATCTTGACTTAAATATTCAAGTGATTTAATAATTTCATTTTGATTTGGTAATTCCTCTATTTTTAAAAATTTTAGTTTATTTTTAAAATGAGAAAAAATTGAACAAACTTCAATTTTACTCAAATATATCTCTGGATCATTTTCATATAAAACATTAATTAAAAGAGGAATTATTTCAATAAAGTAATTTTTAAATTCATCATATGGAAGAATATCTATTAATTGGGATATACTTTGAAGTAAATATTGATTAGGATATTTATATTTTTTAAATACATTCAATAATTCAATTATTAATGGAATTAAACTTTTTTGAATAGAATCTATATCAGAATTATCATATAAAATATAATTGAGTAAATCATTTATTATAATAAAACTACCATTTAAAATCCCATTTTCTTTTATTTTATCTATAATATTATGATTTTTATTAATTGAATTAAAAAAAAATTTAAAAATTAATTCAGAAATTTTTTCTTTGTTTTCAGATTGATCATACATTTCAAGAATTACAACTGAAGCTGCTTTATGAATATTAAATGAATTATCTATCATAAAAGTATTAATTGAATCTAATATTTTATTTATCATATCACTATCAGAAACTTTTATATAATAGATACTTATTGCATATGCTAATAAAATTAATTGACATTCTTTTCCTAATTTTGATGCATTTTCATTATCATTATTTAATAATAAAGGAAATATTATATTTATATCCTCGTTTGAAGTATTATTTTGAATTAAATTTTTAAATTGAAGAAAAGCATTATTTTGAGTTGATGTATCATTTAATTTATTTAAATATTCTTTAACTTTTATTTTTAAATCTTCAGTTTGATTTTTCATTATTTAAACTTCAAAAATAAATTCAAAAATAATTAATTATTACATTTAAAAGAAATAATATTGTAAAAAAAATTTGTAAAAATGAATCAAGATTTTTTCTTAGGTTATAATTTTGATTTAATTAAGGATAGATTTAAAAATATTCATTCAAAACATTATTGGCCTTTATGTCCTCAATGTAGAAAATTTATTCCATTTTTTAATTTATGGAAAAAATCAGATGATATATTTCTCGATATTAAATGTTTTTATTGTAAAGAGAAAAGAAAGGAAAACTATTTTCAAATAATAACAGTAAAATTAAAGACTTATTTAGATTTAATTGCAGATGAAAATAAAAATAAAGAATATAACTCAATATTAAAAGAAAAAATTAATGATAAAATGGGAAATTCAAAAATTTCTCAAAATAAATTTGCTTTTTGTATGGATTATCATGGGTGGTTAGATTTAAATCATTATCAAGTTCATGAAAAAATGAAATTTAAAACAAAACATATTATATGTGAAAAGGAAATTATTCTACATTCCTATTGTAAAATTTGTAAAAATAATGCTGCAAAATTTTTTTGTGAAAATTGTGAAGAACAATTATGTAAAATTTGTTATAAAGAACATTGTAAAAACAATGGATGTAAAACTAATATAAAAAATTTAAATTTTTTTCAAGATTTTTTAAATAAGAAATTTAAAGAATATTCAAAATTCATTCAATATAAAAATATAATTAAAAAAAATGAAAAAATTGAAAAGACAATTATAAATAATTTTATTTATATCATAGATTTTTTTTTATTATATAATCAAGTTTATTTAATCACTTCAGATCAGCATTTTCCAAATTATTGGATAGCTATGACATTTATGAATTTAAATTTTAATAATGAAGAAGAAATAAAACTAACAAATAATTTATTAACAAATGATGCTTGTTCAATTAATTATGAATTTAGAGATATTTTGATTAAAGATAAAAATTCTCAAATCACTCAAATTTTACCTATTAATTCTCAAAATAAAAATTCATTTTTTATTTCAACTTTACATGAAAAGGGTTCAAAAAGTTCAATGTATTTTGTAAATTATGTAAAAGATTTATTTGAAACATCATCAATATTAATAACTAATGTTTTATCAATAATAAAAATTGATGATGTTTTAATAACATTAAGTTCAAATTATAAAAATGTATATTATATAAATGAAAAAATCGCGTCTAAAAATTTCAAAAATGAATCAAATGATTCAAAATTTCTTTCTAATTATGTAAATAATAAATTTTTTGAAGCTTTAGAATCAAAGATTTTAGTTTATGAATATATTCAATCAATAGATGCTCCATTTAAACTTCTTTATAGATTTAATTTTGATAATATTAGTAGTTCAGTTTTAGGAGATTTAAATTCTTTAAATTCTCCCAATAGTGAAAAATTATCTAGTTCAATGTTTAAACAAAATTTATCAATCAATTTATCTTTTCAAAAACAAAATAGTTTAAATGAATGTTTGGATTTAGTTGTTTCTTCAATTAAATTAATTGAAGATCCTTGTTTACAAAAAGGAAAAATAGAACCTTATATTAGTGCATTATTTATTGGTTTCGAAAATGGTCACGTTAAAACTAAAAAAAAATTTAAAGATGATAATTTAACTGATTATTATACTATTGTTTTTCAAACAAATAATATTTCATGTTTTTTAGAATTAAGTAATCATATCATTATTGGGGCTAATTCAAGTTCAAAAGAAAATTTATTTGTTTATTCTAAGAGAGAAAAATTATTTAATGATAATGAAGATTATTCACAATTAGATAAATTTGACAGTTGGTTTTCTGAAGAAGGAGTTATAAATATGCAATCTATAACTAATATGATTTTTGTAACTGGTTCTAAAAAAGGTTTAATTTCACTTTGGAATATTACATCTCAAAGTTTATTATATAAATTCAAAAATGATGATATTAAAAATAATCTAACTGCTCTTTGTGTTTTACACCCATATAAATATATTATTAGTGGATATGATAAAGGTCAAATTGTTTTATGGTCACCTGCTGATTATGAGGATTTACCTTTATTAAATTAAATAAATAAGATAATTAAATTATTTAATATTGAAAAAATAAAAAGAAAAAGTGAAATAAAAAATTACCCTAAACTCTCTATTTAAGATATTATTTATTGATTTGTTTGAATCTTTTTATTTTTTTTATATACTTAACTTAATATTCCTTGATTATAAATATTTTCTTTAATTTATTTGTGAATTTTATATGACTAAGAAAATACTTATTATTCATATAATTTTTTATGTAAAGAATAAAAATATTAGTTAAGAACAAAAAGATAAAAATTATGAAATCCAAATATTTGTTTTTAATTACATTGTATTTTCTTACTATATTTAAATTTGAAATAATAATAATAAAATAAATATATTAAATAACCTAAATTAACTATTTATAATTGATAAAATATCTTTCAACGTTGGTCTTTTTTGGTATTTATTTTGTAAACAAGAAAAAATAATATCTTTTAAAACACTTAATAAATTTTCTTCTTCCTTACTAATTTCAAAAAAGCAATTTTTAGGAATGATTAAATTATAATTAACTTTATCTTTCAATTCTGCAATACTAGAATCCCTTCTGCCAAAAGGCATATTTTGAAATAATAAAATATAAATTAAATTTCCAAACTGCCAAGTATCAACTGTTAAATTATATAATTCAGCATTTGATATTTCAGGAGGAAATTCAGGACTATGAAATCTTTCTAAATTTTGAGATGAACTTTTAAATAATTCTTTTCTAAATATAAACTTCGTGTTTTCAAACGTTATTATTTTTCCTATAATTTTATTTTCTTCTTTAAATATAAAGATTGAATTTAATATTAAATCATCATAGAAAAAACCAAATTGATGAAATTTAACTAAACTTTTTATTATTCTAATTAAAAAATCTCTTATTATAGTTAATTTTTTTTCTTTTATTTTTTTTAAATAAAAAAGTAATTGACCTTCAGTTGGGTATTCATATATAAAATATAAATTTGATGAATCTTCGATTTTCATTTTCGCAAATAAAATATTTTCATCTTTAATATTATAAAGAAAATCAAAAATATCACATTCATTTCTAATTTGTTCAATATTATCAATGATTACACTATTTTTTGAAATTATTTTTAAAATTGCAGGTTCTAAATTTTTTTTATTGAAACATTTATAATAAACACCTGTTTGACCATTAATTAAATCATTATCCAACTCAAACAATTCTTTTATTGGTTTTTGCTTGTTTACAAATTTTGCAATAATATCATAAAATTCTAAAAGTTTTTCTTTATTATCACAATAAAACTCAATAAAAGGGGAAATATTACTCGTAGAATGTTTAATATATACTTTAAGGAAATTTATATATAATTTTAAAACAAAATACTTTTTATTTTTATAAACTTCAGTGTCTAATGAAGGATATAAATTTTTCATGTTTATTATGTTATGAAATGAAATGAAATTATTTTCATAATAAAAAACAAAAATATCATCATTCAAAATATATAAAGTAGCTTTAATTTCTTCTTCCTCTTCATTTATTTTAGAAGGAAAAATAAAACAATCTAATTTTTGAGCTTGTAAAAAAAATGCTGGAATACCAATAACACCTTTATCTATTATAGATGAATTAATTTTCATTTTTTTTTTAAATTGATTAGTATTAAATATTGTTGTTTTAAATTGTTTAGTTCTTCTTCTTATCCTTTTATAATTTTTATTATTATTATCAGGAATAAAATTTTCTTTGAAATCAATATTTTTATCTATTTTTGAACCACCTTCTTCAGTTAAATTTATAAATTTTGTTATTTTTTCTTTTTCAAAATTATTTAAAGTATCCATTTCATCATCATTATCAGAAAAATGTTCTTTATATTCAAAAGTTAATTTAAATACTTCATTTATATAATCATATAATATATTTGAACAATCTGCTAAATTTGAAAAATCATTTGGTTTAATATAATTTGATTTTATAGAAGAAGAATGAAAATTTAAAGAGTTTTTTCTTTTAAAATTTTTTGTTTTAAATAAATAAAAGATATTATCTGGTTGAAATGGCTTAAAATATTCTAAAAAATATATTGTTAATATAAAAAGATCTGAATTTTCTTTTAAAAAATTTTCCCATTCTTCAAAAGTTAATTCTTTGTTTTTATAATTATATCCTAATGAATATTTAATTAAATTTTCAAAAGATTCAAAATTATTATTTTTTGTCATTAAATGAAAATTTCTTAATAATATAATAATATCATCAGTACAAATTTTTTCAACATTTAAAACATCATAAAATTTAAAAATTGTTTTAATTTTATTTTGAACTGGAGAAAAATATAAAGAAAGTACTCCATTAACAAATTTTTTACAATCAATTGAATTTGATTCTCTTCCATTAAATATATTCATGAATAAATTTTGAGTAATGAAATATGGTAATTGAAAATAATTTTTAAAAATATCCAAACCAATAGTATTCGAATTATTTCCTTCTTTATACAATAAATCATTAAAAATCTCATTAAAATAAAGTGAAATTTCACTTTTTGACATTACTTTATCATTTGTGGAAAGAAGATTTTCAAGATTTTCTTTTTCCTCATTTGTCATTATTTTTCTTAAAAATTTTAATTATTATGATTAAATAAATGAATAAAAATATATAGTTATTTCATTATATTAAAAAGAAGATTTCAAAATCTGAAAAAAATCCTTTTTTAAATTTAAGAAAAATTAAAATCAAAAAAATTCTTGAATAAAAATAAAAAAAATATAAAAATTTCTAATTAATCATCATATATAAGAAACCTTAATAATAAAATATAAAATAAAATGAGGTTTACACAATTGATTCTCGTATGCTTGATTATCTTAGTATTTTCTAATACCTCATCAAATGAAATAACAGAAGAACAAGAAAAATCATTAAGTGCTTGTCTTAAATTAAAGAAACAAGCTCCTTATCTTAATCTTAAATGCGAGAATATTCTTGAAAAAAAAATATCTGAAGAAAAACAAAATATTACTGATTTCAAAAGTGATAATTTAAGAGAAGACAATTCTACTGAAAATTTTCGAACTATTTCCTTTGAAGACATTAAAGCAAATACTAAGAAAATCAATGCTACGGATGAAAAAAGATTAAGAAAATTAATTAAACAATTAAAAAATTAAGATTTGCTTTTTAGGAAATTTGAAATATATTTATATGTAGTTTTACTTTTGGATAAATATATTTATGAAGATATCTTTTGAAAAAATAAAATGGTATATAATTGGTCTTTTCAGCCAGAAAATTTTTGTAAGTTATTCTTAAAAGTAAACCTATATAATCTATCTAATATTAAAATTTATATAATTTAACATATAAGTGTAAAAATTTCTATTTTGGTTTATATAAATTTTTTTGGTTTTTTTTTTGTTTTTTTTGTTTTTTGTCATTTTTTAATTTTGGCGACTTTTTTGGAGATTTTATTATAATTTTTTTATAATTTATAATAATAATATTTATTATTACAGGAACAATAAAGAAACATAGAAAAATCTTTGTTTTTTAGTAAATCAAGAAAATTAATAAAATTATAAAAAATGATTCATATCTTCTTTAAATTAAAGAAAATATCGATTTCAAATTAATTTAAATTTAAAATCATTTTTTGTAAAAATTAAAACAAATCTTTTATAAATTTGAAAATTGTTGATTCTAAATATAGTAAAAAGGTACTCTTTTTTTCTTTTCAAAAAATACTAGTAATCAATGTTAAAAAATTAAAATATTTAACCATTATTTCAAAAAAAAATCACAAAAAACATCCTTCATTAAAAATCAAAATAAATGAAAGAAAAATGAATTAAAAATTATTCATTTTCATAGACAACAAAAAAAAATAAAGAAAATTACGTTTAAAAATATTTTAAAAATAAAAAAAAAATTTAAATTCCCTTAACCAAAGGAAAAACTTGATTAACATTATCATTTAATTTTTCATAACTTAAAATACTATTATTACCTAATTGCATTAAATCACCTTTGGGATTAACAATAAAGATTTTATTCATATCAATTCCAACACTTCTATAAGCAACAGCATCATTTTCCCTATTACCAAACCCTGCATAAAAAGGTAAATATTTTTTCGGAAAAAGAGTTCTAATTTCAGTTAAAGAAGTAATTTTTAATATTTGAGGATTTTTATCAATAACTTCTCTTTTAAAAGAAGAAAATAAACCATCAGGACTCATAATTAAAGGTCCTGAAGGTAAAGCTTTTTTATCTTGAAATAAAGTTTGAATATAATCTCTTGTTATTTCACTTTGACAAATTGCTCTTGCTGTTAAATATATTATTTTATAACCATTATTAGCTATATTTGTAAATAAATCTGTTATATTATTATGACTCCAATCTTTTCCTATTATTGGTAATACTTGACCTAAAACATCACTTTTTGTTATTGTTCCATCTATGTCACTTATTACTATTTTTGATAATGATGACCATAAATATATATAACAAGTTAATGTATGTGTTCCACTTATTGATCCTCTACATACAAATGTTATTTCATTTTTTCCTTGATTCAAATTTAGCTTTTTTAATTGGTTTGATGATGGGAAAAATGAACGATATTTTTTTTTATAGTTTTTTAATTTAGATTGAGATTTCTTCTTTGCTAAATTATTTATTGTTTTTTCTTCATCAAAATTTGGTATTGTTATTTTTGATATGTTTATTATATCATTTTTACCAAAAAATGAAGTTGTTGATATTAATTCTTGGATTTTTTCATCTGGTAAAGGATCTTTATATAACATTATTGAAAATATTATTGGAGCAGCAGCTTGGAAATTATATAATCTACCGTTATAATAAAATACTATATTTTTATTATTTAATATTGACCAAGGGTCATTAAAATATTTTTCTTTTGAAATCATATTTTCTACAAATATTTCTTTTCTTTTATTTTCATTATTTTCATTTATTATTTCTTTTTGACAATTTGATATTAGAAATTTAAATTTAGAATCATTATGAGTAATATTATTATTAGAGATATTAAAATTAGAAATATTATTATTAGATATATTATTATTAGTAATATTATTACTAGTGAAATTAGAAATATTATCATAATATTTAATTTCTTCTTCTTCATATTGTTCAAATTTTTTATTGCTTTTTTCCTTCATATAAGGGTCTTCTTCATCATAAATAAAATATGCATCTCCACTATGAGACAAAGTCATTGTTACTCCTGTTTTATTCCCATTAACATATATTTCTATTATTTTTTCAAAAGATTTTATTACTTTTAATGAACCAAATCTTACATGGAATGATGAACTTTTAAATTTTCCTTCTGGTGTTTGTATTGTTATTATATCCATTGCCCCACTTAACATTGACTATTTTTATTTTTTTTATATATATATTTATATATTTACGTGGTTAAATCCTACCATGTTTGATATCATTTTGAACATATTTGATAATGTTTTTTTTTTTTTAATATTTTTTTTCAATGCTCAATTACTTTTATTTATAAAATATTTTTTTTTTTTATTATTTTTTTTGTAAATTAATTTTTGAAAAAATGAAAAATTGTACAGAAAGAAATATTCCTAGTAATTTAAATGATGACTTAAATAATAGATTAACATCTATTTTTGAAACTATTAATAATATTAAATTTGATAGCTATCAATCAACAAAAAATAATTTCCAATTAGAAAATAATTTGAATTTAAACACTGAAAGAAATGAAAATAATTTAAAAAATGAAGAAGAAAATTTTAAGAGTAATAATGAAGGTGATGATTTTTTGTTGAAATTAAAAATTTTTGATGCTTTAAAGAAATATTATTTAAAAAGAAAAGCTAAAAAACCATATTTATTGAAAAAACAAAGATTAAAAGAAATGGCAGATTCTTTTTATTCTAATTTACTTAAATCAAGAACTTTTTTTGGGTTTTTTAAGATTTTAAAAAGAAAAAGTTATTATAATATGATAAAAGAGAATTATATTGATTTTAGAATTAATGAACTTTCTAAAACTTTAATTCATGGATTAGTTTATTCTTATAATAGATATAAATTAGTTAAAAATTTTCAATTAAATAAAGAAAAAAAAATCAAGAAATATTTTTTATTAGAATTAAAAAACACATTAAGTTATCAAAAAACTTATGAACAATTTTTATTAGGTCAAATTTATAAAAATCCTTTTGCAACTGATTTTATGTTAATGATTTGTAATAAGGGAATTGATAATATAAAAATAAAAAATAAGTTTAACACAAATTTCCAAATTTTAAGAAGTGCTAAAATTTACAATGAAAAAAAAAGATTATTTAAATTATTTTGTTACCTAATCTATAATTCAAGCAATGATTTTTATAATAAAAATAAAATTCTTGAATATCAAAAACAAAGAATAATAATGTATATCTTTTTCAAAAAATTAAAATATAAATTAATGATTAGATATAGAAAGAGTTACTTTTATAGTAGATTATTCTTTAAAAATATTTATAAATTAGTCCAAAAAAAATTGAAAAAAAATCAAATAATATTAAAATTATTAAGAAATGATATTAGTAATTTAAATAATAAAAGTATTGAATCAATTTTTTATGAAAAATGTTTATATAAAAAAATTTTCAATTTATTAAAAACTAATTCTCAAGAGCAAAAAAGAAAAATATTAAAATTTAAAGAAAAAATTATTATTAAAAATATAAGTAGTTTTTATAGAAAATGTATACTTAAAACAATTAAATGTTTAATTAAACAAGGAATTAGACAAAAAGTAAATAATTATAGAAGATTATATTTTTTGAAAATTATTTTTAAATGTTCAATTTTTAAATTTAGATATATAAAATGTTTAAAAATAAGAGAAAAATATTTGAAAAAAAATGGATTAAAATTTATAAAAAATAATGTTGAAGAATCAAATAAAGAAGCTAAAAATATAGCTAGATTTTATTTTAATTTATTTTTAATGAATTATGTATATAAAATCACATATAAACAAAGAAAAAAAGACAATAAAAAAAATGCTGCTGAAAGACTTATTTTAAATCAAATCAAAAATAAAATAAAAAATAAAAAAAACTTAAAATTAAAAATATTATCTTTTAAAAAGAAAAATAATTTAAAAGAAATAAGGGGTTTTTACAAACTTTTTAAAAAGAAAAAAAATAATGATACTAATGAAATAAAAATAAAATATGATTCTAAGCCTATAAAAATTTTTGGAAAAAATTTCATTAATAGACTATTAAAAGAACATAGAATAAAAAAATCTTTTAACAAATACTTCAATATACATTTTATTAAAATCTATCAAACTTTTGTGAAAAATATTAATTATAAAATAATAAATAATTCTTTAAAAATAGTTTCAAAGCAAATTAAAATAAGAAATATATATTATAATTTCCTAGATGAAATAAATAAAAAATTTGCTAATAGAGTAAAATATAAAAGAATAAAATCTATTTCAAAAAAATTAATCGGTAAAAAATTTTTCAATATTATTATATTAACAAATAAAATGAAAAACCTTTCTGATAGTTTGTTTGGACTATATAAAGCAAGGCAAAAGAAAAAATGTTTTTATGAATTAAAAAAAAGATATTTAGATAAAATAAAATATTCAATGTTAGCATGTAGATTTAATGAATATTTAATTTTTTCAAGTTTAAAAAAAATTACAATTGAATATTCTAAGAGACATAAAAAATAATATTTTAAAATAAATAAATATTTAATTGTTATTATTTTATTTTTAAAAACTATTAAACCTAATAAAATAATAAAAAAGACTAATGAATAATTTTCCAGAAGAAACTAAATGTAGAAGTTATGGTCAAATTCCTTTAGAAAATTTACTTAAAGAAAAAAAAATATCTCAATTAACATATGATAAAGTAATAAATGGTAAAAAATATATAGAAAGAAAATATAATATGATAAAATTACAAAAAATAGAAAAAGAAATTATAAAAGAAAAAATATCTAAAATAGAACTTCCCCAAGAAGAGAAAAATAAATTAATAAGTGAAATAGAATTAAAACAAAGAAAAAAGTTAGAAAAAAAAAGAGAAAAATTAACAATATTTAATTATCAATCTTTGAATATAATTGGAAGAGGAGCATTTGGAGAAATTCATGTATGTAAAAATAAGAAAACAAAAGAAATAGTAGCAATAAAAAAAATAAAAAAAGAATTAGTAATAAAAAAAAATCAAATAAAAAATACAAGAGATGAACAAGATTTTTTAAGTAAAATAAATTCACCATGGATAGTTAAATTAAAAGCATCTTTTCAAGAAGGAGATTATTTATATTTAATAATGGAATATTTAATAGGAGGAGATTTAATGAATTTATTAATTGAAAAAGAAATATTTAATGAAGATGAAGCTAAATTTTATATTAGTGAAATGATAATGGCAATTGAATCTTTACATAATTTAAATTGTATTCATAGAGATATTAAACCAGAAAATATATTAATAGATAAAAATGGACATATTAAACTTTCTGATTTTGGTTTAGCTAAAATTGCAGATCATATATTTAAAGAAGATTTAATCGGTTATAATTCAAATAAAAAACAACATTATAGAACTTATTCTTGTGTTGGAACTGCAAATTATGTTGCTCCTGAAATTTTAAGAGAAAATCAATATGGAAAAGAAGTTGATTGGTGGTCTTTAGGAGTAATTTTATATGAAATGTTATATGGATTTCCTCCTTTTTATTCTGATAAAAGTTATGAAACTTGTGAAAAAGTAAAAAATTATTTACATTATTTAATTTTTCCTCAAAATATTAAAATCAGTGATGAAGCTAAAGATTTAATTACTAAATTATTAAGTGAACCTAATCTTAGATTAGGAAAAAATGGAAGTGAAGAAATTAAGAGTCATCCTTTTTTTAAAGATATTAATTGGAATAATTTAAAAGAAATGAAACCACCTTTTGTTCCTAAAGTTAAAAATGATTATGATATTAAATATTTTAATAAATATTCCTCTAAAGAACCTTTACATCCTCATCAAAGAAACAGCAAAAAAAAAGATAGTGAATTTGTTGGATACACTTTTAATGGAGAAGATACTGAGCCTTGTGATTTAGTTTCAGTTATTGAATTAATTAGAAATAAACAAGAAGAATATAAAGAAAAAGTTAATGAAGAAAAAAATAAAAAAAATAAAAATAATTGTGTTCTTGCTAGAGGAGGATTTGTTTCTAATGTTCAGAATGAACTTAAAAAATCTAATTCTAATATTATTAAAACTATTAAGAGAAAAAGTGATTTAAATGAACAAAATAATGCAAAATTAAAATTATTTTCTAATCAATTTACTCTTCATATTAACAATCATCAAATTAATAAAAAAAATAGTTGTAAAGTAGTTTTTCATAAAGAATAGAATTAAATATTATTTATTTGAATGAAGTATAATAATTTATGTAAATTTATATTTATTACTTTAATAAAACTAAACTAAATGAAATAAAAATTTAATTATTACTTTAATAATTTAATTATCCTTTTATATTAAATTTTGACATAATTAAAGAAAGAAGGAAATTAGTTAATGTTTAAATTAATTGTTTAAAAATTAATACAAAAAAAACAAAAAATGTATGTAAATTTAATATATGAGAACAATAAATATGAATTTGATGTTCCAAAAGGAGCTACAATAAGTTACATTAAGGAATTAACATCAAAAATATTTAGAAATGAGAAAAAAGATTTAAATTTAATTTTTAATGATGAAAATTTAAGGAATTATGATGATAAATTTTTTATAAATAAATTAGTTCCTGAAGGAGTAAAAAATATTATAATTCATCTTGAAAAGCCAGATAATGGGAAAACCCATAATATATCTTCAAACGTTTCAACTTCAGATACAAATGATATTAATGATAAATATTATAATTCAATGAAGAAAAAATTTATGAAATTTAATTCTACTTATTCAAAAGTCTTAAATGGAATTTTTAATTTTAATCTTTTATTAGAAGAAAATATAGAAAACATATTTAAATCAATAAGAGAGCTTAAAAATAATGTTTTAAGAGTAAATGAAAGATTAAATAGCTTTTATAATAGTAAAAGCTATGATAGATTAATTGAAGTTTTTGATAAAAATCAAAATGTAGGAATTACTGAAAAAGATTTAGAAAAATTAAATAGAGAAATTGAATCATATGTTATTAATTATAAATATTTAATTACTCAATATAATTTTCAAATAAATATTATTGAATTTATTAAATTAGAACTTGAAAATTTTAAAAATATTAAATTAAAATGTTTTAGAGTAGAAAAATTAAATGATTATAATGAAATTGTATTAGCATTAAATAAAATATTTACTGAATTTTTAATAGAAAACAATAAATCAAGAAATAATAATTTAGAAGATGAATTTTTAAATAGTGAATATTACCAAACAGAAATAAATAATAATTCAAATATAATTAATAATTTAAAAGAAAAAGAAAAAAAACCTAGTGATAATAAATTTCCAAAAATTCGTTCAAGAGAAAAAAAGATTTCACCAAATTTAAATTATTATTTAACAGAATCAGACAAAACCTCAAATCAAAAAGCAAAAATTAAACTTTCAAAAAAAGAAAAATTTAAGGAATCTTCATCATTTTCAAATTTATTATTTCTTCCACAAGAATTTAGTTCAAAAAATTCAAAAACATTATTAACTTCAAACTCAATAAATGTTTCATCTCCAACAAGAAATATTCTTCCAGGAATTGATTCAATAAAAAATTCAAATGAAACTAAAACAATAGATTCAAGTCAAATTTTAACTATTTCCTCTTCAGAATCAAAATTTAAAAAACAAAATAGAAGAAATACTACTTTTAATTTAAAAGAAGAATTTACTGAGAAATATTCAAGAAATTATAGAAATAGTATTTTAATTAATAATAAGCAAAATCAATCAATGAACATTGAAATTAAACCTAAAATTATGAATAAAAATTCACCTGAGAAAATAAAAAAAAATAATGTTGGAAATAATAATAATACATTAATAAATAAAAATGAAGAAAAAAAAGATAATGAAATAAAAGGAGATAATATAAATCTTATTGAAAAGAAGTTAAAAAAAATTAATCCTTTAGATAATTCCAATTCATTTTCAAGTATTAGTTTCTTAGAAAATAAATCTATATATAAAAGTGAAAAAAATAGAGTTGAAGATATGGTTAATTCAAAAAGTAATATTGATAATAATATTAAAAGTAAAAGAAGAAGTAATCATACTATTAATGAAGTTCAAGAAAATGAATTTGAAATTGAAACAAAAAAAAAACCAAAACTAAAAGTTTTAAAAGTAGATAATAATAAAAGAAGTAGTCAAAAAGAAGCAGAAATAACACAATTAAAATCAAATATATTAAATGCAAGTCGAAGTGAATTATTTCATTTTAAAAAAATTATTCCACAAAGAAAAAGTACAGATACTTTTTTAATAAAAACAATAAATAAATTAGATTCATTAACTGAAATGTATAAAACTAATCAAAATTTTTTTTGGGGTAAACAAAAAAATAATTCATTAAATAAAAAAGAAGAAGGACAAGATGTAAAATTAGAAAACGGATCATCTCCAGATTTTGAAAAAAAGAAAAAAAAAGAAAAAACTTTTCATCCAACTACTTCAATAAATATTGATGACATTAATGAAACTTTAGATAAAAAAAAGAATTTAAACAATAAAGAACAAATTGATAAATTAACAAAAGATTTGTCAGTTCGTAGAAGAAGTGTTTTTTCTAAGATAAATGTATCAGATACAACTAAACCTAATAATAACAATATTAAAGAGATCAAAACAGAAGTTGAAAAAAAACCTGAAAAAGATAATTTAATAATAAATGAATTAGAACCAGAAAAAATAAATAATAATTCTATTTCAAATACAGAAAATAAAAAAAAGAAAAGAAGAGGAGTTAATAGATATGATTTCATTGTATAAACAATTGTATAAACATTATATATTTTACTTCTCTAAAAAATAAAAATAAAATAATGTAAATAGAAAATAATTGTTTACTCTTATCCAATATACTGAAATCCAAAAAACCACAATATATAAAATATATATTATAAAAATAATAAATAAATAATTATAATAAATAAATAAATTAAAAAATAAACATAAATAACATATAATTAATAAATAAAAAACAATTCAAAAAAACTACAAAAAACTAAAAAATAAAAAATGTCAATGCAAGGAATTCCTTTAGATCCAAATATCCAAGTATCTCAAGACATTCCATATGCAAAATCTTTCCCATCAAGATCTCAATCTCTCCCAGTAATCGCACCAAGAACACCTACCCCTCAAAATCCATTTGACGCTGCATATAACGAATCAAACTATGCTCAAAATTTAATCCAAACCCGTATAAATAAATTAAACCAAGAAAAAAATATGTTACATCAAGTGAAAGAAACATACAACCCTTATATAGGTGATGTCGCCTCATTAGCCAATCTACGTACATTAGGGAATGCCAAGGGTCAACTAGCAAACCCTAATCTATACTCCCATACATTCATGGACCCAATCTACTATCCACTGGAAATGCCCATCTCTGCTGAGCCAGTAACATTACCGAAGATTGAGATGGGACATCCAATGGCTAAGAAGAAGAAGGATTGTTGTTTAGGTATTGAAGATCTTCTTGCTTTACTTGCTATGATGAGGAAGAATGTCATTGTACCTCCTACTCAACAACCACCAATTATCTATCAACCTCCTCCTGATATTGGTCCTTCGAAAAGACCAATTTATGATAGAGAATGGAAAAAAATTCCTAAATTTCCTACTCCAAAAAGACCAAAGAAGAAGGAACCTATGAGAATGAAAAGAGATTGGTGGAGACTTTGCAGAGATTTTGTTAATTTATATGTTTTCTTCTCTTCTGGAAGGAAGTATAGTCAATTTGCTAAAGTTAGAAATAATATGATTAGTAATAGAACTAAAGCTGTTGTCCAAGAACTTTCTGTTTTAAAAGAATGGATTATTTCAATTGAAGATTCTTTTTGGGAAGAATTTAAAGTTTTTAGAGATTTGGATGTTAGTTTTAAAAACATTGATTCTAAATTAAAAATACAAAGAGAATCACAAAAAATTATTGCTTTTATTAAGAAATATTTAGAAAATTTAATTGGTAATTCTACCAAATTAACTGATATTCCTGAAAGAATTCAAAAAATTCTTTATGATTATATTAGGGAAAGAGCTTATTATCCTAAGAAATTTTTATCTACTTATCAAATTAATAGAATTGATTTTCATTTTTATGGTGGTTCTAAAAATATTAATGAAGATAGACAAGCTATGATTGTTGCTATATTATTAATTAGTTGTGCTTCTGTTCAACAAATTTTATTACATATGAAAGAAGTTTTTGTAGAATTTCAAAATTATCCTAATATTGATATTTCTGCCAAATATATTGGTTCCATTTTACATTATTTAGTTAGAGATACATTTAATAATAATCCAACTATGTTAAGAGAATTTTTAGCTTTGTTGAATTTTTATAGAAATTATCATATTTATAATGAACAAGTTGAAAAACAAGATGATGTCTTTAATAATAATATGGTTTTTATTGATAATGATGAATATGCTAAATCTTTAGTCCCTGAAAATAATATTACTAGATTTTGGGACTTAAATACTGAGGATTGTGAAAATTTTAAAAATTATATTTATTCTTGGGCTAATAGATTAGCTAAATTAATTAAATTAAAATTCCAGAAAAATGATCCTAATTTACAAATTAAAAGAAATCTCATTTATCCACAAGATAAAACCGTCTCTTATGAAATTAAACAAGGTCCATTGAAAAAAATTGGAGAAGAAGTTATATATGATAGAGTAAGAGAAGGTTATGAATATGAATAAATTAATATTAAAATATATTTTTTATTATTTTATATAAGATATAATATATATTTATAGATTTAAATCAAATTCAAAAACTTTTTTCTTGGAAAAAAAATATAATAAAAAAAAATTTTAAAATAAATTAATTTAAAATTTAACTAAAAAATTATATATGTAACATAAAATTACTATTTTAAAATTTTCGAAATTTGACTAAGTAAATCATACCCTAAAATTTCATTAGAGCTTTTTTGACAAAGAGCAATATCTTTGTCCAATAAAATTTCAAAAATTTTAAATTTTTTTTCATCTTCAATACTATCATCCTCAGCGAAATAATTAGTTAATTGATTAATTAATATTTTTAAATCATATCCAGAAGCAATAAAACTTTTCATAGAATCAACAATTCCATCAATTTTTTTTTTTTTACAATCAGAAACTAAATTATCAATAATATTATTAGGAATAATACCACAAATATCCATAACAATATCATTAGTAATTAAATTAGAATCTAATTGACTAATACTCTGTAATAAATTAATACTTCTTCTTAAATCACCATCAGAAACAATAATTAATAAATTTAATATATTTTCATTAATAGAAACTTTTTCTTCATTAGCAATATATTTTAATCTTTGTAATTGACTTTCTTTAGTTAAAGAACCAAATCTAAATAGAGCACATCTACTAGTAATAGGATCAATAATTTTAGAAGCATAATTACATATTATACAAAATCTAGTTTGTTCAGTGTAATCTTCTATTATTCTTCTTAAAGCACTTTGAGCATCATTTGTCATTGAATCTGCTTCATCTAATATTACAATTTGGAAATTTGCTTTTGTCTCATATGATATTTTAGTTATTTTTTTTTGAGAAAATTTCTTAACTTTATCTCTTATTACTTGAATTCCTCTTTCATCAGAAGCATTTAATTCTAATATTCTTTGTCTATAATTTACTCCAAATAATTCTTTTGATAACTATTATTATTTTTAAAATATTATATATAATTATTTTTTTATTTTTTACTGCTAATATTGTTGAAGTTTTTCCTGTTCCTGGAGGACCATAAAAAAGAAGATGTTGCATTTTTCCTGTTTCTTTTGTCCTTTTTAGCGCCTTTATAATATTTTCTTGATATACTATATCATCTAATTTATTGGGACGATATTTTTCCACCCATGGTTGTTCTCGTGTTTCTTCTTTTAATTCTTCTTGTTTTTTACTTTCTTGGGATCTTTTCAGAATTTTCTCATTTTCAGGGTTTAAGGATAAAAATTTGTCCATTATTTAGTTTTTTATTATTTTTTTGAATTAAATTAATTTTTTTAAATGAATTAATTATTTTTAGTTAAATTTTGTGGTTAAAATAAAAAGAAGAAATTGTGTTTTATAAACTTTATGAATAATTTGAAGAAAATATACAGGAAAATTGATTTATTAAAGAAAAAATTATATAAATAAGGAGTGAATTATTGTTTAATCAGGAAAATGAAATTATATTCAGGATTTAATTTTCTTTTATTTAAATAATATATTATAATATACCTTTTTAATTTTGAATGTAAATAAAATTATATATAAAAATATAAAAAAACCTGTTTCTTTGATTTTTTAATTTTTAATAAAAATTAAATCTTAAAAAAATATTCTATTCAATGAAGTGTTTCTATATTTTTTAATTTAATTGTTTAATGGATAGAAAATTATGAAATATTTTTAAATTTAATAACAGAGAAATAGAACATATATTTTAAATAAAGTATTTGTCGTTTGAACATTAAATTTTCTTTGTGTTTTTGTTTTTTAAAAATTTGCAATTAAAAATAATAAATTAAAAATTAAGAAAAATTTATTAATGATTATTTTGAAATATTGAAATAAAATTATTTTTAATAATATGAGTAATAAAAGAAATAAAACAAATGATAAAATTCAAGAATTGGAAAATTTACCTAAAGTAAAACCACAATATTTAGCATTAGATGAAGACAGAATAAATATATTTATGTAAAATATCAAAAATAATTTTAATTATAGAGAACTATTAAATTCAAAAATAAATGAATTAACTGAAGAAAATAAATATGAAGAAGCTATAAAATTTCAAAATAAAATAAATGAATTGGAAATATTAAAAAAAGCAAAAAGAGTAGATATAATAGAAAAAAAGCTTAAAAAAGATTTAGGAAAATTAGAAAAAGAAAAAAAAAGAGAATTACTTGAATTTGATGATGAAGTTAATAAAGAAAGAGAAGAATTAATTGGAAAAATAAAAGAAGAAGAAGCAAAAATTAATGAAAGACAACAAGAAGAAAAAAATAATTTTGAAGAAGAATTTGAAGAAAATTTTGCTAAATTAAACATTGGATCTTCACCTGAAATTTTAGATTTAGAAAGAAAAAAAGAATCAATTGTTAAACAAAAAAATTTTAAAGAAGCTCAAATTATACAAAATCAAATTGAAGAAATTAAGAAAAAATTAGAAGAAAAATGGAACAAAGAAACAAAGGAAAAAAAAAAAACTAATGAATTAAATAAAATGAATAAAAAACATCTAAATGAAAAAAAAGCTTTAAAAGCAAAAAATGAAAATAGAAATATTGAATTGGAGAATAAAATTCAAAAGAAAAAAAATGAAATAGAACAAAAATATTTAAACAAAGAAAAGCAATTAAAAACTAATTTATTAAATCAAAAAATCCAAATATTAAAGTATAACCAAGAAATTTAACATTTAAAAAAAGTAAAAAAATATTATATTAAATAATATAAAAATCAATATTAAAATCCAAAAAAAAATATTTTTTAAATAGATAATAGCTAATCAAAAAAAAAAAATAAAAAAAATAAAAAAAAAAAAAATAAATTAAATTTCAAATAATATGTAAATAAAAATTTAATGGGGACAAATTGTACATCCTGTATGATATCCAAAATAACTCAAAAAGAGATTCCCCTTGATTTCAAAAATTTAGATTCATCATATACAAATTATATAATAAAAATTCAAAGTACATACCGTGGTCACAAATATCGTAAAAGGACATTATCATCTCATTTACAAAATTCTTATTCAAAAAAGAGTTCATATATAATATTAGAAAAATCAAACATAACTCAAAATCAATTAGATTTTCTATTTCAAAAATATCCTCCATTAAATGATAAAATTCAAGTAAAATTAATTCGTCTTTCTTTTCCAAATTTAGGTGAATATTCTGGTGAATGGAATCCTTCAAAGAAAGAAAGACATGGTAGAGGAATTCAATTATGGAATGATAATACAATATATATAGGTCAATGGAAAAATGATAAAATAAATGGTAAAGGTAAATTAACCAATCCAATTGGTGATTATTATGAAGGAGATTTTATTAATGATAATGCTGAAGGTTATGGTTCATATATTCATAAAGAAGGTTCTTCATATTTTGGTATGTGGAAAAATAATAGACAAGAAGGACAAGGAAAAGAAATTTGGCCTGATAAAACTGAATATGAAGGTGATTATAAAAATGGTGAAAAAAATGGAAAAGGAAAATTAAAATTAAATGATGGCTCTTATTATATTGGAGATTTTTTTCATAATCAAATTCATGGGAAAGGTAAATATTATTGGTTTGATAAAAAAAAATATGAAGGTGATTGGAAAAATAATATGATGGACGGTGAAGGAGAATTTCATTGGGCTGATGGAAAAGTTTATATTGGACATTATGTTAAAGATGAAAAAAATGGATTTGGGGAATTAAAATGGCCTTCTGGAAAAATCTATAAAGGAATGTGGAAAAATGGAAAACAACATGGTGAAGGAGAAGTTTTTAATCCTAAAGATAATTTGTGGAGAAAAGGTTTTTGGAATGAAGGAAAAAGAGTCAGGTGGAGTATTGAAAGTTAAGGTTTTTATTTTTTGGGAAAAGGGTTCTCTTTATATTTTATTTTTTTTTTTTATTTTTTTTTTTCCTTTTTTTTGAATGTGATGATCAAGCCTTTTTATTCTTATATTTTTTTGATAAATTCTTTTGGATTACTTAAATGGGGATATATATGGTTTATTAGATAATAATAGAGATATATAAATACTTTAATATTATATATAATTATTTTTAAATTATATATTTTTTTATTAATTGATTTTAATTTTTATATTTTATTTTTATGAATTATTTCTTTTTTAGAGAAATAATTTAGTTTATGTAAATCATTCTTCTAAAAATATTTTTTCTAAAATAAATATATATATTTCTGTTCTTTATTATTCTCTTTTTGATTTTTAATTATTCAAATATTCAAGTTTATTTCATAAATAAAATAAATTGATAAAAAATATTATAAAACAAATATTGAATGTTTAATATTAAATAATAGAAATAAAAATGATTTTAGAATTATATTTTAATAAAGACATAAATTTATTTAAATGAAGTATAATGAATAACTAATATAATTCAAGAGTTTACAATTTAAACAAATATTATTTAAAATTTTTATTACCAATGAAAAAGAAGAAACTAATAAAAACATATATTTTTTCCCCTAGATGATTAATAAACATATTTTATTTTTAAATCTTCATTAATATTTTATTATATTTTTAATTAAATATCTTTTTAATGATTTTCTTCCAAAAGCAAAGAAAATTAATTTTTTCTTATTTTAATTTTCTTTTAATCAAATGGATTTATTGCTATTTATAATAAGAATTAAAGTATTAAAAAAAATTTCTTTATTTTTGAAATTTAAATATTTTATTTTATTAAAGATTCATTACTAACAAATTCCATTGTTACTTTAATATGACTAATTAACATTAATAAAAAAATAATTTTCACTTAATTATCTTAATCTTAAAAAATATATTCAAATAATTTCTATTCCAAGAAAAATCTCATCTCCTAAATTTCCTTAAAATAACCTTTAAAAAAAAATAAAAAAAAATATCAAAAAATAATATAAAAAACCCAAAATAAAAAATATAAATATATAAAAATAAAAATGAAATCAATAATTTCATTATTCCTCCTTCTAACAGTATCATGTCAATTTAAAGGTAAATTATTTGATGTAGAGCAATTCTTATCAAAAGACTTAAATGACTTTAATGGATATCCAGTAAATTTAGAAATATGTGATGATCAATCAAAATTAAAGGTGTTACAAAATAAAGTAACACCTCCAGAAATAGAATTAGGACAAGATGTAACACTAAAATCTCAAGTATTAGCAATGAAAAAATTATCTATTCAAAAATTAAAATTAATTACTAAATATAATGGAAGTGATATTTTCACTGATGAAAGAGATTTTGTTAAAGAAGTCGAAGAATCTGAAAAATTTGTTTATACTTATACTGCTTCTGTTCCTAGTTTTACTCCTGCTGGAGAATGGGATATTTATTTACATTTAGTTGATGCTGATGGAAATAAACTTTCTTGCTTAAAAGCTCATTTTACTACTTCATAAAGCTTATTTATTATGATTTTTATTTTTTATCTTTTTAATAAAATTGATTTGTAATCATCTTTTTTTTAATTTTTTTCTTTTTTTTGGAAACTTTTTATTTACTTTGAAATTTGAATTTTTTAGAATTTTTATTTTTCTTTTTTTTTATTAGAGTTATTATTTTTTTCGGGAATTACGTAATGGATTTTTTTTTGGTTAATTATTTTTATTAATTTTTATTTCAATTTTTTTTTTTATTATAAATAATATTTAAATATTTTTAATCTCTTTAAAAAAAGGAAAAATAAATTAAAATATTATTATTATCATTATTTCTTCTATCATTCATTCATTTCAATATTGTTTGATTATACTTAATAATCCATTTCCAAGATTTAAATATTAACATAAATAATAGAATTGCTTTTTTTCAGTGAGCATATTTAAAAAAAAAGTTTGTTTAAATAATTATATTTTCAATTTAATTTTGATATAACATTTTTTCAATTTTTTAAATGTTAAACAACATATGAATAATAAAATTAATACAAATTATAGATAATAAATTAAATTACCTGGAATGATTTATCTATTTATTAATTATGTTGATTTTATTAATAAATTTTGTTTTATTTCAATTATAAATATATTTTTTTATTATAATCTTCTTCTCATTCAAATAATAAATTTTTATTTAGTTAATTATCTCAAATTAAAGAAAACAAAAAAAAAACTATCAAGGATATTATTGCCATTATTTATTGCATATTTTATTTCTTATTATTATGAATAATATATTTATTTTCTTTCATAAGTAGACAATTCCAATAACTTGGATATCAATCTAGGAATTGAAATTAAATTAAAAATCTGAATTTAATTTTTCATAAATTTTTTAAATATAAGAAAAATACTATTACTTTTTATTTAGGAAAATAAAATTATATGAATTAAAAAATTATAAATATATTAAATAATAGTTAATAATTATATTTTTTTGTTATGATAAATAAATTTAATGAATTATTTTAAAATTAAATTAAAAATTCAATTACCTTTTTTATAAAAAATTCTTTCAGGAATTTTTCAAAAAGCAATTGGTTGAATAATAAAATAAATTTAACCTATATATATAAATTCTTACAAATTTATTATCCTCTTATAATTCAAGCATTAATTAAACACAAAATTCAATTTTAGATTGAAAAGAAACTTTCTTCTCTGTAATAGGATGACTATGTTTAACAGATTTATGTTTCAAAATAGATCTAATAGGTTTATTTTTATCATTTGAATTGTTATTATTCATTGAATTTTGTTGAAAATAATTTTCACCTAAATTTTTATTTAATTCTTTAGAAATATCAGTTTTTGAACTTATAGAAGAAGCATCATAACTAAAAGTTCTTTTATGTTTTTTTAACATGAATAATTCTTCCCATTGCTTTTCTTCTTCGAATTTTTGTTGTATAGGTCTTCCTTTAATTTTTCTATAAATCATTTTAGGAGTAATAACATTATAAAAATTTCCATTATTATCATTAATAATAGAATATCTTGGATCTAATATATTTTCTCCATTAACTTTGAAAGTAATATAAATATGTTTTTTAAATAATTTTATTTTTTTAATTGGAAGATAATATGAATCAAGATATTTACTATATTTAAAATCTAAAATTAATTTTAGAGATTTGATTTGCATTGATAAATTAAGTTGA
Organism: Isotricha intestinalis; assembly: GCA_023807065.1. Classification (NCBI taxonomy): domain Eukaryota; phylum Ciliophora; class Litostomatea; order Vestibuliferida; family Isotrichidae; genus Isotricha; species Isotricha intestinalis. The sequence goes on from JAJJLU010000390.1 coordinate 40,013, forward strand.
TTATTTTTTGCCTTCTTTTTTATTTCTTCATTTTGATTTGAAATCAAAAATAATTTATCAATTAAATCTAAGGGAAATTTATAGAAAAATAAAGCTTCATTTTCTAAAAGTTTTTTAAAATGTTTATGCATTAAAAATGTTTTAAAATGAGATTGAATTAATGATATATATTTATTTCTTTTATCAAGAATATTTTTAATCAAAATAAATTTCTTATATTTTTTATATATGAGATATTTCCTTATATGGCTTTGAATTTTTAATATATTTTTTTTTCTTTCAGATAAAATTTTTTCCAAAAAAAAAATTTTTCTTTCAAATTTTTCTTTTTCAATATTGAGCGGGATTAAATTTTGTTTCTTTGTTCTTTTAAACCTTGCAAATTTCTTCACTAAACTCAATGAAACCCTTCTTCTTTTAATTAGACTTGATGAATAAGGATAAATTTCATTAAAAAATATATCAAGTAACATTATTAAATAAAAATAATAAGATTAAATATAATTAAAATATATTTTTGTTTCACATTTTCATTATTCAAGAATTATATTTACAAATTTAAAATAAAAATTTTATGAGATAGTTTTAATTTATTTAATAATATATATTTTTTATTTTAAAACGATAAATTGTTTCATAAAATAATTAAATAAATGAAAAAAAAGTTTATTTTATAACATAAAAAACTAATTTATTTTATTTACTCTAAAAAATAAAACATAAAAAACAAAAGAACTATAAAATAAAAAAATAATTTCTCAAATAAAAGCAAATAAATATTAAATAAAAAATAAAAAAGGATATTTAATAAGATTAAATGTTAAAAATTCCAAAACAAAAAATAGAATACGATGATTTAGGAGTAAAAAAAAGTCAAACATATACAAAAACAAAACAAATAAAACTCCATAAAAAATCGCATGATCTTTCAGATAAAAAAAATAATACAGATGTAAAACCATTTACAATAAGAAAACCAAGACAATTAAATACAACTCAATTTGATATTAAATCTTTAAAATTCAATCAGGTTATAAATGAAAATTCACCAACAAATTCTTCTGAAATTGAAACAAAAGAAAAAAAACATAAAGGAAGTGAATATTCAATTAAAGATTTAAATAATTTTAATGTCGAATTTTCATATAAAGAAGATAGAAATAGAATATTTAAAGAGAAAATGGAAGATATGGGAAAAAGTGTTGTAAATTTTAATGATAAAACAAATAATATTTTATTAACTTTATTTGATGGTCATGGTGGTGATTTAGTAAGTTCTTTTTTAGCACATAATTTTGATAAATTTTTAAAAAAAAATTTGTTGGATGGTGAAAATGAAATAAAAGAATCAATATTAAAAACTTTTACAGATTTAGATGATAAAATAAAAGAAAACTCTTTAAATGGAGGTTCAACAGGAACAATATTATATATTACTGAAGAAGATAATAAAAAAATATTATATTGTGCAAATGTAGGAGATACAAGGTGTACTTTATATACTGATAAAATATATGAAAAATTATCATATGATCATAGAGCAAATGATCCAAGCGAAAAAAATAGAATAATTAATTCAGGAGGAAATTTAAGAAATGGAAGAGTAAATGGTAAATTAATGTTAAGTAGAGTTTTTGGTGATTTTGAATTAAGAGATTTTGGTGTTAACTGTGAACCTTATATAATTAGAAAAGAAATTGATATTAATATTAAAAATCAATTTATTGTCCTTGCTTCAGATGGTATTTGGGATCATATAGAAGACAATGATATTCAAAATTTTATTTATGAAACTTTCAATAAATGTAATAAAGAAGATATTGTTACTAAAAAAATTTGTGAAAGATTAGTTCAAGAATGCTTTAATTTTGGAAGCTCGGATAATATTAGTGTTTTTGTTATAAAAATTACATGAATTATATAAATTGTTTAAAATCAATTTTTAATAATATGATGATGAAAAATATACATATTGGTAATTATTATGATTAAAATTTGAAAATAAATTTTCATTTAACTGTTAAAAGATGTTATTGTAGATAAAATTTAAATTGTAAATTTTAATTTTAAAATACATTTTATATAAAAAATAAAAATTTTATTTATTTTTTGTTTTAATTTTTTTAAAAGATGATAGAGCCTGATTTAGTAAAATGGCTTGATTTAGGAGATAGTATGCAAAAAGCAGATATTTATCTTAAAGGAAGTTTTCTTATTCTTTTTAGATTTTTTAGAGTAATGCTTCAACATAAAACTGGTAATATTGTTCTAGTTATTATATTAAAATTTGTTTTTTTTCTTCAAATAATGATGATTGCTATTATTAATAATCCTTCTAAAGATAGTAATCAAGATACTTTAATTCAATTTTTACATTATATTAAACAAATTATTTTTATTCAGGATTTAATTGCCAAAAAGTCTGATTATATTATTTTTCTTACTATTGGCTTTGTTTTAATTTTAATTATTTATATTTTGATTTTTTATATTTTGGCTAATTCTAAAGGAAAAATACAAGAAACTCCAGTTAAACTTTTAAATATATTAAGTTTATTTCTTCAAAATTATTTGTTGTGTCCAATTGTTAATGTTTTTATGCTTTCTGTTAAATGTGAAAATTCAAGACATATTTTTTTTAATTTTAAATGTTTTGATGATTATAGACATTTAATTATTGTTTGTTTTTCTTTATTTAGTTTAGCATCTTTTTTGATTTATTCTTTTCTCTTATCTTTATTTTATTATCAAGTTGGTGGGATAAAAACTCAAGATTTATTAAAAAGAGTAAATTGTAATTTTGAATTTTATGTAAATTTTTTTTCAATGATATATTATTTTATCAGTTTTTATCTTCAATATTATACAAAAGAATCACAATCCTTATATCATTTATATAATAGAATTTTTTTTTTTGTGATAACTAATTTTTTATTTTTATATATGTACTTTAAAGTTTTTTACTATGATAAAAGAGTTAATACATTAAATTTATATGGATGGGGTTTTTTATGGTGGTATTCAGTAGGTTTATTATTAAAAAAAGCTTTTAAAATTAAAGATATTTCAATTTTTGTTATTGTAGGAAGTATATGTTTATGCTTTATTTTGTTTTTCTTGGAAGGATATAATACTGAAAATTATTTAATTCAAGCAAATATTTTAGAGGCTTCTTCAATAAAACAAATTGAAAAATTTACTTATAATTTATTAGATATTGTTTCACATAATACTATTAAATCAAAGACTTTAGTAAGTGGCATTATAAATTCAATTGAAGAATTTTTTGAATCTCAACCTGAAATATATGAAAAATATGAAAATTTTTTAAACAATAAAATAATGATAAATAAATTAGGTGGGAAATCAAATACCTTATTTAATATCTATAATATAATTTATGTGGTATATGATTTTTATTTAGAAAAAGCAGAAATGAAAGAAAATATAATGATTTTAATATGTTATTTCCTTATGAACAATTTGAAAAATCCAACTTATGCTGCATTTTTAACAGCAACAATAAAAGTTAATGGAATAAGAATATTATATTTAAAATTTTTATTAGTAGAAGATATCAAAGATTTTTTAATATCAAAATTAATAAAAAATTCATCAAATAAAGAATCTATAAAACATATAGAAATAGGTAGTGTGATAGTATATGATAATTATATTGATAGTTTTAAAATGAAAATTTATGATGCAGCATGTAATCAAGTTGATTATTTTGATATATTAAAAAATAATACTCTTTCATCAAAAGCAACGAAAAATTTTTTGAAAGTTGGAGATTCAATTTTGCGTCTAAGAAAAGAAATAAATAGTTTATGGAATAAAATAATAAAATTAAATCCATTTAGTGATGAAATAGAAAAAGATTATATGTTATATTTAAGGACTATAATTCAAGATGAAGATTTAGCACAAAAAGAAGAAAAAAGATATTATCATATAAAAATGTCAAAATTAAGTGAAAAGCATAATATATATCATTCTTTATTTGACAAAGATGTAAGTTCAGTTATATTAGTTGATGGATGTGGTTTAATAGGGAAAATTATTTATGTTACTCCAAATTTTGGAATAATATATAATTTTCTTCCAAAAGAATTAGTCAATATTATGATTACAGATTTACAACCTTCTTATATTGCACAATTTCATAAAGATATTATGGTTGAAACTTTAAAATATTCTAATTTAAATTATATTTTTCCTAATTTGAAAAATATTGTTATGAAAGTTAAGGGGAATTGTATTTTTAATATTAATGCTTATATTAAATGTCTTCCTAATTTTGATTATGGGTTAATTTATATTTTAGCTATTGAAAAAGTTAAAGATAATCAATTTATTGTTTTATTAGATCATAATTTTAATATTATTGCAATGACAAATCCTTATGGAAGTTTTAGTGGGAGTTTTAATGCATTAAATAATATTAATAATTATAATTTAAGTAATAGTATTGTTGGATATCATTGTTCAATTATTATCCCAGATATATTAAAATTAATTAAATTTAATGAAGATAAATTTATTTTGATGAAGAGTGATATTGATTTAAAAGGTATTTTATATCCTAATACAGAACGTTGTAATGAATTTACAAGTTTAATTAATTGTGTTTTAGATAGAATTAAACAATCAGGACAATTAATTTACGATGAAAATATTGCTCCTTCAAAACATACTTTAATTAATCAATATTCAAGTCAAAATTCAGTTAAATTAAGAAAAGAACAAAACTTACAAGAATTCCATGAATTAGTAAATCATATTAAAGAAATATGTGAAAATAAAAGTTATAGCATTTTTTATAGAATAACATCAAAAAGTTTTTTAAATGATAAGTATAATTATTATAAAGTTTTTATTACAAATGATTTAATGAATGCCAATGATTATAATATAAATAGTTCAATTTCAAAATTTAATATTTCTGAAAAATCAAAAGCTGCTTCTAAAACTTCAATTGGGAATAATATTCCTTCTCATCATCAATTGAGAGGAATTAGAATTAAAGTAACAGAAGATGATAATCATAAAAATGAAAAAACTCAAAAAAAAAAAATGAAAAATGAAAATGAAGAAAATAATCAAATTGAAAGACAATTATCTCAAAATTCATTAACCACAAAATCTTCAGTTGATAGTGCAAGTTTTAACAAATTAAAAAGTAAAATATTAGAAAAAAATGAACCTAATATAATAACATATATGAAATTATCTGCATTATTTTTTTTAATTATGACAATTGTTTTAATATACTTAAACAATGATAATGCAAAAGATAAATTGAAATTTTTAGAGGAATATCTTGATCAAAATTTTTATTTTAATCACACTAAAATAACAACAATATGTGTTTATGCCACAGGAGTAAATTTAAAATTTTTAAGATATAAGATTTTAAACGATACAATTTGTATTACCTCAAGTGGATGTAAAACATTATATGTTGAATTACTTTCAAGATGTTTAAATGATATTAAAAATGAAACTGCAAAAGTTGCTTATTTTAATGATGATTATAAACAAATTATGGGAATTGGAAATAATATTTCTATATATATTTATAATTTAACTTCTCAAACAAATATTAGTTTAGATGGCCCTAATTTATTAAATTTTATTTTATCTAATGGATTGAGATTTAAAAATAATATTAATGATTATCTTATTAACACTGATTCAGAATTTCAAATTTACGGAGAAAATATTATTGAACAAGGTTATTATTACATGAGCAATGATTTAATTGAAGGTTTTAATAGAAATACTTTAATTAAAAAAATTACTGAAAAAAGGTTTTCAACTAATTATATTTATGTAATTTTAAATTGTATTGTTTTTGGTGTTACAATGAGTATTTTAATTTATATGACAGTTAAATTATATCATATTCAAAAATATTTTATTAGTAAATTAGTAAAATTTCATTCAGTTAATTTTGAAGGTTATATAAAATATTTAGAAGATTTAAAAAAAAAATTAAGAAATGATTCAGGAGAAGAAGAAGATAAAAATGAAGGTGAAAATTTATCAAATAATCTCAATAACAATGAAAAACAAAATACACAAAGTGATGAAAAAGAAAAGAAAAAAAAATCATCAGGAAAAAGAGAATCTTCAATTTTAAGAGATACAAATAAACAAAAAAGATTTAATACCAGAAAAAAAATGCAAGGTAAAATGTCAAAAATACAACAACAAAAACAAGAAAAAATAAATATAATGTGCAAATATATTTTTCAATTTAATTTAATTTTAGCTTTTAAAATGTGTTCATTATTAATATTATCAATGTTATATTATGTTATTGTTTATATTTTATATTTCCAAAAAAGAAGAGAATATTTAAACTTTGATGATATAATAAATAATATTTATGGAATTTATAAAGAATGTAACATTATATTTGCAAACTTACTTCATGAAGCAAGTGAATATCAAAATTTTATGATTAAAAGAGATAATATAATTTCAATGTTTGAAGATGGTTCAATAACATCAATAAATTATAATGAAAAGTATTATTCAAATAATAATTATACATTAATGAAAAATTTAAAATATAATATGGATGTTCCTTCTTCATCAGATATTTCAATACCAACTGTAAATAATATTTTATTACCAATAATTTCAAATGTTAAAATGAATAAAAAATCCACAAAAGCAAAATTAGCACAATTATTTAATGGAGATATATGTGAAATAATTTTTGAAAAAAATGTTACTCAATATAATATTTGTGCAAAATTTTGGTCTTCAATATTAAAACAAGGTTTAACTCAATGCATAACTCAAATGACTGTTGAAATTAATACTATTTTAGATGAAATGGTAGATTTAAATCAAGGAATAATTACTTTTAAAGAATTTATTAATAAAAGTACTTTTACTCAATTAGAAACTTTTGTAAATTATTATTTTTTAGAAAGTTTTAGAAAAAATGAAGAATTTTTTAATATTATGAGAGGAGAGAAATTAAATCTTTTACATAAAATTTTAAATATTTTATTATTCCTATTTTTCATTGCTTTAATTGCTTTATTTATAATCTTATTTTTAATAATTTATTCTGCCAAAAGTATGTTTTCTTCTTTTTTAAGTTTTATTGGAATAATTCCTATACAATATCTTTTTGAAGATGAAAATTTTTATAAAGATGTTTTAAAAATTGAAGATGATATTTTTGATTAATTATATTTTTTTAATTATAAATATTTCTTTTAATATAAATTTAAAAATAATTTACTCAAAAAAAATAAAAATTTTAATAAATATTTAAATAATAATATTTAAATAATGTCAGACCCTGAAAAAAGAAAAAGACTTGAAGCAATTCGTCAAAAAAAGGAACAATTAAAAAAAGAATTAGAAGCATCAAAATTAAAAAAAGAACAGCCAAATCAAAAAGAAAAATCAATAGATATTATAGCAAAAGAAGCATTAGAAGCATCAAAAGTAATTTCAACACCTTTTGACAAAACAAATGTAGAAGAATCTAAAAAAATAATTGCAGAAATGAATAAAAGAAAAATTCTTCAATCTTTATCTATTCAATCTCAACATCAATTTTATAATAATTCAAAACCAGATTATTATGATGAAGGAACACAATATTATGAACAAAAAGATAATATTGATGATCAAGAAAATTCAGATAATGAAGAAATTGAAAAAATACAAAAAAAACCACATATACCATTAATTTTACATAAAGCAATATTAAAAGAAGAAAACGATGATACTTTTGATTTTAGAGAAAAAACTTATGGTTTAATTCCAAAAGAACAAAAAAAAGAAATTTTAGAAAAAAGAAGTGAAGAATTATCAAATTTCCTTCAAAAACAAAAGAAAATAACAGAAAAATCAATAAATGAAGACAACATATATAATATATTATTAAAAGGAGATTCAATTTTTGATAATAATCCATCAGAAAAAACAAAAGAATTAATAACATTCTTTGATAGTAATTGTGTAAATAGAACAATCAATTCATTACAATGGTCATTAAAATATAATGAATTATTATTATCATCATATACAAAACCAAAAGAAATATTAACAGAAAAAAATGGTTTAATAAATTTATGGTCATTAGCTTTAAGAGATTATCCTGAATTTACATTAACATGCCAAGCAGAAATAACAAGTTCAATTTTTCATACTTATACACCAAAATTAATAATAGGAGGAACATTTACAGGTCAAGTTCTTCTTTGGGATACAAGAGGTAATGAAAATCCTATAATGAAAACTCCTCTTGGTATTATTGAAAATATTCATAATAGTCCAATTGTAGGTTTAGGTGTTGTTGGAACTACAATTTCTAATCAAATTATTTCTGTTAGTAATGGAATGATTTGCCTTTGGTCTTTATCAAATTTAAATAAACCAATCAAGAAAATAGAATTAAATAACAATGAAGAAAATATTCAAGTTAAAGAAATCGGTGTTTTATGTATGGGAATGCAAAATTTTGAAAATAATAATTTATTAGTAGGTAGTGATGATTATAATATATATCAAATAAGTTTACATGCTTCAGAAAATGAAGACAATAATAAAAATTTAGTAGCATCATTCAAAGGACATGAAGGGCCAATATATTCTGTAACTCCTCATCCAGGAGATCCTTTTAATACATATAATTTTTCAAGTTTATTTTTATCTTCTTCAGCTGATTGGACAACAAGATTATGGACTAAAAATCAAGATAATTCACCTTTAATTACTATAGATAATAATGAAGATAGTATTTATTGTTCTAAATGGTGTCCTACTAATGCTTCTGTTTTCTCTTGTAGTGATGGAAGAGGAAACATTGATTTTTATAATTTAAATAAAGATTTAGAAGTTCCTATTTATAAAATGAATATTGGAGAAGATGTTATTAATAATTTAAGTTGGAGTTATGATGGTAAAAGAATTGCAACAGGAGATTCTGGAGGAAAAGTTAAAGTTTTTGAAATTTCTAAAGATATTTATAGAGGAACTCAAGAAGATTCTATGAAATTTGATAAAATTATTTCATCAATTAAACTTAATAAATAAAAGATTTTTTCTTTTTTTATTTGGATAAAAAATTTTTTTCAGGAATATATTTATATGATATTAATTAAAAAATATTTTTAATTTTATTTATTTATATATCTTTTTAATTTTTTTTATCCTGAGATATTTGCAATATTTTAGTATTAGATTTTTTTATTGAATTATTAGTTGATCTTTGAGATAAATGTCTAGATTTTATTATTTGAGATTTAAATAATTCATTTTCAATTGTATTATAATTAGGTGTTTCATTAATCATATTATTACTCTTTTTTATTTTAATTACTTTATAAAAGCTCTTTGATTTTTGAATTTTTTCATCATCATTGTTTTTAAAGTATATTGTCTTTATATTAGTAATGTTTTCATTTGGAAATATAGTATATTGATTTTTAGGAGTAAAAAATTGATAAATATTTGTTTTTTCTTTTGAAGATTTACTACTGAAATCATATTTATATTTAAATTTTTTTGATTTTTTGAAAAGAAGATTATTCATATATATTTTTAAAAAAGGTTTATTTTTTCCTCTATCTGAATATATATTTTTATGATATTGATTGATTTTTTTAAATAATTTAAATTTATTGTTTTTCAAATTTACTTTATTTAGAGATGAATCTGGAAATTTTATTTCTAATATTTTATTATTAGAGTATAATTGAGAAGAATTTTTTAATAAACTATATTTTGTTTTATTTCTTGAATTATCAAATGTTTTTTTATAAAAATTATTGATAGTTTGATAAGTAATTGGTATACATAATTTGGATGATTGAGGTGATTTACGATTATGAAAACTATTATTATCTTTTTCAAAAAAAGTATTTTTATTAAATAATACTTCTCTTATTTTTGGATTACAGAAAATTTTGTCAAATTTCCCTATATATGAAAAATTTTTTGGTTTTTTATCTTTTCCAATAAAAGGAAATTTTAAATTATATTTATTAAAAAATTTTTCATTTAAACCCTTATTTGCCATTAATTAAAATAAACCAATAAATTGAAAAATAAAATTGAAATTCTCACAAAAAAAGAAATTTAAATTTTAACTCAAAAAATTAATAAACTAATTTATTTTTTAAAAATTAACTAAATCAATTTCATTTACCAATCAAATACATTTAAGATTAAAAAATAATTGACTTAATAAATCTCCGAACAGCAATAATTAATATATAATTAACCAAATTAAAAAAAATTTAAAAGTATTTATAATTTTATTATATAATTATTATCTTATTCTCAATTAATATCAAACATCAATCATAAGGGTAAATATATAAACCAAATCATATAATAATCAATTTATATTTATAACAATTATAGTATAACCAATATTCTCCTTTCAATTAATAACTGACATAATAATTTATAAAAAAATCCTATTTATATACATGACAATAAAAGAATAATTTTCAAAAAATTTCTGCCCAATTTGATTCATAATTCACATCTTTTTCATCATCATTATTATATGAAGAAAGCAATGAATCACCATCTCCTTTATCTTTTTCTTCTAATTCTTTTTTAACATAATTTAAATATGAAATATTATATTCTTTAAATTCTTTTAACTGAAAAATTTTAGGAATATATGGAGCATTTAAATTCAATTCTAATAAATCATCCCAATTAAAATTTTTAAATATATTTAACATCTTTGCTTTTTCAAGAGAGCAAATTCTATGAGTAAATTGCTTTTTAAGAAGACATTGAATCATTTGATTAATTTTTATATCTCCATTTCTTAAAATTAATTCTTTCTTAATGACTTCTCTATAAACATCAATAGGATCTTTAGCATTTTTTCCAAAAGGATAATAACCATAATATATTTCATGAGCAATAATTCCAATAGACCAATAATCACATGATAATCCATAACCTTTTCCTAATAAAACTTCAGGAGAAATATAATGAGGAGTTCCTGTTATTGTATTTGTAAAATCCTTTTTTAATTCTATACTTGTTCCAAAATCTATTATTTTTAAATAACCTCTTTCATTTATAATAAGATTATCAGGTTTTAAATCTCTATGACATATTCTCATTGAATTTAAATAATCTATTACTAATAAAAGAGTTGCAATATAAAATTTTGTTTCTTCTACATTTCTCAATTGCTTTTGTTGACGTATTGCTAAATATTTACTTAAACATCTTCCTGAAATATATTCTAAAAGGAAAAAAATATAATTTTCAGTTTTTAATGTTTTAACCAATTTCATTATAAATGGATGTTCTAATTTTAATAATATATTTCTTTCTTGAATAAAATATTTAATTAATATTTTTTGTTTGTCAGCAGCTTTTCTATTAACAGCTTTAATAGCAAAAAAATTTTTAGAATTATGAACTAAACTAACATTACCAAATTTCCTTTCCCTAAAACTTTACAAAAATATAAATCATCTAAAGTTAAATTAAAATTATCTTGCAAAGATATTTTTTTAACTAAATAATTTAACATATGTTTATCAATAAAAGAATTAAAATCATCTTTAGTTAAAGTAAATAAACTAGTATCAGTTTCTGCAATAACAGTAGCAGATCTTGGTTCATTAACTAATAATGCTACTTCACCAAAACAATTTCCTTCACATAATTCTCTAATAAATTTTTTATCTTTAAATGCTTTAACTTTCCCTTTAATAATTAAATATAATTTTTCTCCCATTTCTCCTTCTTCAAAAATTTTTTCTCCTTTTTTAAATTTTTCTTTTTTCATCATTATTCCTATATCTACTAATCTATTCTCTGATGTTTCATGAAAAAGAGAAATTTTCTTTAAATGACTTATTCTACTAAATAAACTTAATATTTTCTTTTTTTCTATTTTTAAATTTAATTTAGGAACTATTTCATCCCAATCAAATTCTAATGTTCTACATTCACCTTGACAAATAATATCAATATCAGTAAAATGATTAGATTTAATTAAAATATCACCAAATAATTCTCCTCTTTTAGTAATGACTTCTCCAGTTATAGAATTAATTAAATTTCCAGTTAATAAAACATAAAATTTCTTTTTAACATTTTTACTATGTTCTAAAAATATATCATTATTATTATAACAATTTAATTCACAAAATTCAAAAATTTTATTAAAATAATTAGCATTTGCAAAAACTTTCATATATTTACTATTTTTTAAAGCTTCTTTAGTTATTGAAGAAAGAATTACTTTTTTAAAATCTTTACCCAAGCATTCAATTAAAAAACTTTCAGAAACTTGATAACAAATAGTTTTTTCAGCAACTAAAACAGATAAACTTCTATGAGTATTAAATAATACAGAACTTTCTCCAAAAAAATCTTTTGGTCCTAAAACTCTAATTTGTTTATCTCCTTTAAAACATTTAACACAACCACTTTTTATTATATATATACTTTTACCAACATCTCCTTCATAAACAATAGTTTGTTTAACATCAAATTCGCATTTTAACATTCCCATTGCTAAAGCATTTAAATGAACATTATCTAAAACATTAAATATTGCACTTGCTTTTAAAAAAGTTAATCTCTCTTTTAATTCACCTTCATTTATTTTTGAAACTATTTCTCTAAAAATTTTTCCATTTAATAAATATAATACACAATTTTCAATACATTTTACTGTTGCTGTTCTTTTTTTATTTTCTATTAAAGCTAATTCACCAAAATTATCATCTTCATTTAATATTTTTGAACCATAATCTGTTATTAATTCTAATTTACCTTCTTTTACAATATAAAAATAATTTCCTTTGTCTCCCTTATTAAATAATGTTGTTCCTTTTTGTAAACTTCTTACTTCTAATGAGTCTATTATTTTAGATATTATTTGAGGATTTTTATTTTTGAATAAAAAATGATTTTGAAGTGATTGTTGTATTGCAATTTTATCATTTTCAGAAAATATTGGTTTCATTGTTTTTGGTTTTTCTATATTTGTTTGATTTTCCTGATGAAATTTAGCCATTGGTTCTGTTGATTGAAATTTTGATAAATTTATATGTTCAAAGTTATTATATGATTTATGAGGGCATACATTTTGTTTTTTTATATTTTTTTCATTTTTTTCTTTTACATAAGAATTTTTAACATAATTATTTATATTTAAAACATTTGGCTTTTTGCTATCTCGAGATATAATTTTTTTATTTTGAGAAACATCTTTATTATTTTGTTTTGTGATTTCTATTTGGTAATTTTCATTTACGTTATTAATTATTTCTGGTGGAATATTAGATTTAATTATTTCAGAATCATCTTTTTTTTTTAATTGGACACATCCCATTTTATTTAGAAAGTTAAATTTTCATTGTAATAAAAAAAATAAAAAATTAATTTTTTAAACAAAAAACTATAGTAAAAAATTTTCATATAATCGAAAAAAAATAATAAAATTTATATTTGATATTGTTTCATTTTTATCTTAAACATAAGAATTAAATTCATATAATGTTTCTATAATAATTTTAAATGAATATTTTATCTTTTAATAGGATTAATCTTTATTTGAATCAATTTTCGAAAATCTTTATTAATTCTTTTAAAGGTTGAACATACAATTCATTTATTTTTAAAAAAATAAAAATAAAATAAATAAAATTGATAAATTATTAAATCCTATTATATAATATTCTATTTCATTCCATCTTTTTTGTTTCAAATAATTATTTTTTAATATAGACTTTTATTTCTTTTTTAAATATTATTAAAATTCCAAATTAAAATTGTCATATCATTATCTTTATCACCTTTTATTCAAATTTTATAATTTTTATAAACAATTTAATCACCATAGTCAACTAATTTTATTAATGATTCAATTCATTTATTTTACACTATAAAATATTTTAAAGTTGATTTTATTTGAGATTAATTTTAAAATATTGTCAATATTTTTTAAAAGAAAAAAAAGAAAATAAATAATTATTTATTTTGATATGGAATTTTGAATCTATAAATTTTAATTTATATGTATGAAGAAATAAAATGTCCAATATGTAATGAATTTTATAATACAGAAGGAAGAATTCCCATTATTTTAAATAATTGTGATCATAATATTTGTCAGGAATGTTTATTTTTAACTCCAGATAATAAATGTCCTTTAGATGGAAAATCAATAAATATTTCTCAAATATCAGTAAATAAAATTTTTCTAAACTTAATTGAAGATTTAAATAATAAAGATTCAACAATTTTTCTTCCCGAAGATCCAGAAATGAAAGAAAAAGAAGAAAAATTAAATATTCAAATAGATTTAATTTCTGAATATTTAAGAATAATACAAAGTAATTATTTTATAGATGATAAACAAGAATATATTAATAATACTAAAAAAAATGTTTATAATGATTATTGTAATGCTAAAGAAAATATTGAAAAATATTATTCAAAATATAAATCATTAACACCAAAAATAGAAACAGTAATAAAAGATCTTGACAAAAATTATTTAACTTTCAATAATTCAATATTAAATGAATTTGAAAAAGATACAAATGAAATAAAAGAAAAATATTTAATATATCAAAAAGAAGTAAATTCATTTTTAGATAAACTAAATAAAAATATAATCCTTAAAAACTTTAATCTAAATGAATATTTGATAGAATCAGATGAAATAATATTAAAAAGTGAAGAAATATTAAGTAAAGTAAATGAATATAATGAAAAGACAACAAAAATTTTTTTCAAAATAAAAGATATAAATTTAGAATTAATAATGTCAACATCAAAAATTCCAAGAAGAGTAAAAGTTCATTACATTCAAAGAAAAAGTAAAGATTTATTAAATTATAATGATGATGAAGAAGAAGATTCTCATTTAACAAGAGAAACATTATCAAATAAAAATGATGAAACTCATCGTACTAAATCAAGTTATAGTTTTGAAGGAAAAAAAATTAGTTCCAGTAAATTAAATGGTTCATTCACTTTTAATCCTGATACATTATCTTTAGGAGTAAAACACAAACAAAAAAAGTTAACAAGAGATAATATTGTTTTTATTAAAAATAAAATGAAAAATGATAATATTAATTGTAGTGGATATTCAATTGGTGATGAAGGAGTAAAAAAATTGTTGGAATTATTAATTAAAAAGAATTTAGAAAAAAAAACTGACTCAAGTAAAAAGAATAATTATAAAGATTTAAAATTGTCAAAATGTGATTTGTCAAATGAAGGTTTAGGTTATGTGAAATCTATTTTAGATGTTAGTAAAAATACAATTATTCATTTAAATTTGAGTAGAAATTACTTTAATGATCATTCCCTTAATTATATATATTCTATAATTAAACAAAATTCACAACTAAAAGAGTTTAAAATAAATGATAATAATTTTTCTTCAAATGGTAAACAACAAATAGAATTGTTTGTTAAAGAAAATAATCCAAAATTAAGAATTGAATTATAAAAATTATTTTACATATATATAAATTATATTTAAATAAATACATAAATAAAATATATGAATAAATAAATTTTAAAAAATATTTATTTATTATTTTTAAAAACAAAAAAAGTTTTATATCTAACATTAAAAAAAATATTTTTATTTATTGTTACATAAATTAATTTATGCATTTCAATAAATTGCATAATTATAATGTTTTCATGTAATTTGTTTTTTTCACTTTATAATTAATTAATTTGTTTATTATTTATTAATTTATGAATTTTTACCTAATACTAAAAAATATAATTCAATAAATAAATGAATATTTTTCAAAAAAAAAATTAAAATCTAAAAAATTAAAAAATATATCTTACATTGAACAACATTTTGAAGCAACTTTATTATCATTATCTTTACTTTCAAGAAAAATATTATTATTTTCATTTTTATTATCTTTCTCATTATTATTATTAATAAATTGATTTGAATTAATACTTTTATATAAGATATAATTATTCCCATTAGTGGCAATTTCATTTTTTCTTTTAATCGAAAGAATACTTTCAGATTCTTTTTTATTAACACTTTTCTTTTCTGAAATTTGACAAATGCTCGTAGATAAACCATCAATAGTATTATTATTATTAATATTATTCCTATTATTTTCATTTTTTCTTTTCCTTAAATCACTTTGAGTAGTCCAATCATAAATATAATCAAAATTTTCTCCTTTTTCATCACATAATAAATTAACAAATAAATTCCTTAACATATCATAATCAGGATCATCAGTATAACCTAAATTTCTTGAATAAGTAAGATATATTTGAAATTCATTAGGAAAGGTTTTACATAATTCTTCACAAGTAATTTCCTTTTTTTTCTCTAAAATTTTTTGATATCTTGCTTCTTTAGTTTTAACTTTTAAACCTTGCCAAGGTAAACTTCCTCTTAAAAAATATAATAAAACATAACCAACACTTTCTAAATCATCTCTTCTACTTTGTTCATATTCTTCTAAAGCATGAATTGAAGCATATCTTGCAGTTCCAGTTAATTTTTTCTTTTTAATGTAAGGATATTGAACTAAAGTTCTACTAGATCTAAATTTTTTAGCCAAACCAAAATCAATAATATATAAATGAGCATTATTTTCTGAATATCCCATAACAAAATTATCTGGTTTTATATCACGATGAATAATATGTTTATCATGAATAAATTGTAATATATTCATTATTTGATATGCTAATAAACATACTGTTTTTACTGAAAATTTTTTATATATATTTATTAAATCTTCTAAACTTTTATCCATTAATTGCATTATTAAAATATTATAATCTCCGTTTGTTCCAAAAGATTCTATATTTGGGATATTTGGTCCTCTTAAATAATTCATTATTGTTGCTTCAGTTTCTAAAAGATTTTGACTTCGATTTTTATTTTCAAATTTCATTGCATAATATACTTTATTATATTCTGCTTTGTATACTTTTCCAAAAGAACCTTCTCCTAGTTTTTTTATTGTACGGTATTTTTGAAAAAATAATTTATTTAATAAATGATCGTTATTATGTTTGTGTTGAATATTATTTTCACTCTGGGCTTGGTTATTTTTTAACTCATCCATTTATTTTATATTTTTTAATATTATTTTTAGAAATAAAATTGTTGATGAAATAATTTTTATTTAATTTTTATAATCACAACAATTTATAATCTTTTTTTAATAGTTTATTTGAATGAATAGTATATATGAAAAGAAGTTAAATAAAAATGAAAATTTTAAAAAGTTTTATTATATTATATGAAAGAATCAAATTTAATATGTTTGAAATTAATAATTGAATTAAATAAAAAATAAATTTTGAAAATATATATTTTAATATTTTTATATTTTGATTATGAAAAAATCATTCCTAAACTAGTTTTTAAATAATATTGGGGATTGGGGATTGGGGATTGGGGATTGGG
>JAJJLU010000391.1:0-57390 GCA_023807065.1 Isotricha intestinalis
TCCCCAATCCCCAATCCCCAATTTATCTTTAATTAAATATTTAAAATTTAATTAAATTTTAATTTTTTTATAAATTTAATCATTATTTATTTAATTTTCCTTCTTCAGAATTTATTTCTAAATCAGAACTTCCTTCTTCAGAATCTGAAATATCTTGAATATCAATATCATTATTTTCATCAATTTTATCTTCTTCGGAAAAATCATTTTCTATTAGACCAGTTTCATTAATTTTCTCCCATAATTATATGATTAATGTAATTTAAATATATTGAATTAAATTTTTCTTATTTTTTTTTCAAATTTTTTTTTTATTTAAGGGTAATATAATATTTTTGAGTGTAAACTATAAAATAATTATATATTAAGTCATGTCCGCCCCTTTTTTCAGAAAACGATCTAAACATTTAGACATCGGAGAATACGGTATATAAAATTTGATGTATCATTATTTATATATATATTTATTTTAAATAACAAAACATTCTGTTTTTCATATATAATTATGATAAATGAAATTGTTATTTTCTTTTCTTAAAACAATTTCTTTTAATTTTTTAATTTTTTATTATATTATTATTTTAATTTTTAAAAATTCTCTAGTTAAGTTATCTTCCTAATTTAATATCATTCTAAATATGAAATGAGATTAAATTGTTTCTTAAAATACTTTTTATTAAAAATAGCAATTAATAAAATATAAAATTAATAATCTAGATATTATTATTCTTAATAATATGTATTTTAATTCACCTTTGAAAATGAGATTTGTAGAGAACAAATCTATGCTTTTAAACATTTTTTATTTATTTTTTATTTTTTTGAAGGAGAGTTGTACAATTATATTTTAAAAGAATATAATTTAATGTAACATAAATTATAAGCAATTGATAATTTTAATATTATATTATATATTTCCAATATTTTTAGTATTTATTAATTTTAATTTCACAAATTAAATTATTATTATAATTATTATAAGATAAACTAGAAAGTTAATTGTTCTTTGACTAATTTATTCTATGAAAAAATATTATACTTAAATAGCTCATATTTTTCAATTATAGTATTGGTTTAAATTTTGGTCTTAAAAAATTTAAAAAAAATTGAATAATAAAAAAATATTTTTATGGAAATAAAGATAATTTAGATAAATAAAAGGATTTATGTTTTGAAGAAATATAAACCATTATATATCCTATTTCAAAAGTATTTAGAATTGGAAAGAAATACACTCAAAATCTGGTTTTGGTAAAGAGAAAATGTTTAATTTCAAATATTAAATAAAGAATATCATTTAAAAGGGATATATAAATCAAAATTTAAAATTTCAATATACGAACCATAAATACTTTAAGTAATAATTTAATAAAAGAATAAATTTAACAACCAAAAATAGTTTAATTTAAATATTTGAAAAATTTTTTTTTGTTTTTTTAATTTTTCTTTTTTATCTTAAACTCTATAAATTTCAAAATAAATATTTTTATGATATAAATTAAAGGGCAAAACCTGAAATTTAGAAAAACTATATCAAAAATGAAAAAATTCCTTCCTTTTAAAGTAAATAAACCCCATCAAAAAATGTTTTTTATTTCCACTCCAAAAAAAACAGAAAATAAAACTTTTTCTTCAAAAAATCTTTTCAATATAAAAAAACCAATCGAACAAAAAATAAATATAATCCAACCTTATCAAAAAAAATTTACTTTTAAAACAACATATAATCCAATTAAAACTCATCCTTTTATAAATACTCAAAATTTAATAAATCAACAATTAAAATTTAAAAGAAGGATAAAATTTCGCTTTTCCGTGATAAAATCAATTTCTATCAATGATAAAAAATTAAAAAAGATAAAAGATAAAAAAAAATGTCGCTTACATTCAAATTCAATAAACAAAGAAAATAATTATTATACTGGAAGATGGAAATTAGAAGAACATCAAAGATTTATAGAAGCCATTATTAAATTTGGAAATAATTGGAGATTAGTTCAAAAATATGTTAAAACAAGATCAAGTACTCAAGCAAGATCTCACGCTCAAAAATTTTTTATCAAATTAAAAAGGGCAAAGTATTTAAATAAAAATATTAATTTAATTAACTCTTCTATTAAAAGCTTGCATGAACTTTTAAAAGATTTAAATAAAAAAGATTATGATAATGTTATTAAAGAATTAAATAATGTTGCTTTTGATAAAAGAAATTTTAATGAAAAAAAAAGAAAATCTAGGAGTAAATCTACTAATGTTAATTCTGAATCATCAGAATTAGTTAATAATTCTAACAGTGATTTATTTGAAAATAGTTATGAAGAAAAAAGTAGTGAAATAAATTATGAAAATGATGAATTATTGTTAATTAATAAATTTATTCCAAGGTCAAGAAAACAAAGTTTTGAATTATATCAAGAAAAAAAAAGAAAAAATTCTATCAATTCTATTTATAAGGAAATTAATAATGATGAAAATAATATTAATAATATGAATATTAATAAAGCAGAAAAAATTAATTCATATGCTGATATTAATGAAAATGATTATATCAAAGGATTTAATTTAGATTTTGGTTTTGGAAATAATAATGATATAAATAAAATGGAGTTTGATGATATTACTAATATAAAAGGAAGTAGAAAGGTAAGTATCGATGAAGATTTTATCTATAATTCTATCAATCAATAAAAATAAAAAAATTAAATATAAATATATATTCTTATATAATCAAATTTATTTTTTAATAAATATTGGGACTTAAAAAATTATTTTTTATTATATCTTAATCTTCTATGAGTTCTTCATTGATTGTTCATAAAATTAGTTTTTTGTAAATAAAAAATTCTGATAACATTGAAAATCACTCTATAATTTAAAATTAATATATTTCCCAAAAAAACAAATCTTCATTATTAAAAAAGATAATTATTAATTAATTCAAAACATATATTTAATTAATATATTATTAAAACATATATAACAGTAATGAATTATTGAAAATTTTAAAAATAGCGGAAAAAGAAATAGCAAAATAAAAAATAATAAATAAATAACAAATGATTATTTTTCCTTTAAATTATTTATAAAATGACAAATTTATTAGAAATTAAATTTCCTTTTAAACCACCGAGTAATTTTACCTCTTATACTTTTCCAATAAATATTGATCAAATCCTTTCAATTTTTGTAAGTTTCTATAATTTAAAAGAAGAAAAAAATACTAATTCCTTAACAAAAATATATAAAAATACCACAAAGAATAAAATAATTTCTGCAATTGAAGAGGATAATCCAATATATTATACAGAATATAAACAAGAGATTATGATAAAACAAAATTTTTCCAAAATTATTAATCATATTGTTAAATGTAAAGGCCAAAAAGGAGAAGATAAATTTATTTGTTCAAATAAAATTATCTTCGTAAGAAATACTTGTAATGGAAATATATTTGGTTATATAGAAGATGAATGTCCTGTTATAAATAATAAAAAGGAAATGATAAATTATTTGATATTTAAAGGGTATATTAATGATAGAAATAGAAATTCGATTTTTCAACAAATTGAAAATTATTCGAAAAATCATATAATTAAAAAAAATATCATACATTCAATTACAATAGAAAAAAATATTGATGAAGTTTTTAATTTTTTTCTTAGCATTGAGAATATATTTATTGCAATGAATATGTGTGAAGGACATAAATTTATTAAAAAAGGAAATATAGGAAATATAGGAATGAAATATGTTGTAATAAATAAAATTAAAAATATCAAAATTGAATATACTGTTATAAATATTTTAAAAGAAAAAGAATATAAATATATTAAAATGAAAAAGGAAACTGATAAAGGTCCTTGTTTTAATGAACATATAAGTTTTTATATTCATGAAATTTGTGAAAAATTGACTTGGGTCTCAGTAGAAAATTTTATAAATAGTTGTTGTGATAATTATACTTTAAGTTGGCTTAATAAATTTGTAAATTATTATTTAAGGAAAGTTAAAGAGTTTCTTGAATAAAAATTATATATAATAAATTTAGCTCTGTTTAAGAAAAATTCTATCAATTTTAACAAAATATAAACCTTAATAAAATATGATTGTATATTTAAAGATTATAATATTAATTTTTAATCAAAAAATAAATTTAAGTTCTTATTCACCAAAAAAAAATTTTTTTAATTTTCGTTTAATTGAACTCTATAAAAATAATAATAAGAATTATAACCATAACAGATTAAAAAATTTCCTAAATAAAAAAATTTTATTTGTATTGTAGGCAAATCCATTTGATCAATTTTTTTAGGATTATTTATATCTTTATATGAAAAAATATCTCCATTATTGTTAATCACATATAAAATATTTTTTTCAACAAAAATAAATCCCATAATTTCCTTTTTTATAATAATATTTGAATAATTTTCAATAACAGACAAATAATTTTTATCTTTCAAACAAGAAACAATAAGATTATTATTAAAATAAATTAATTTTCCTCCCAAATTATCATTATAAATTTTATTAACATTATCTGATTTCATATCATAAATTAAAAATAAATTTTTAAAAAGCTCAAAACTAAATTGAAACAATAATAAATTTTCCTTTAATTCAATTACATCTATTTTTTTACACACACATTTATATTTAGTGAATAAATCATCATAATTTGAACATTTGATTTCTTTTACTTTAAATTCACTTTCTTCGTTATATTGATAAATATAAATTGGAATAGATAATATATTTATAAAACAAGACGATAAAGTTTTAAATTTGCCATAAGGTATATTTTTTTGAATTATTGTTTCTATTTGATTTGTTTTTATATTATATAAACAAAATTTTTTTTCTTGATTAAAAATTACATGTTGTGGTTTATATGAATCCTTTATTTCATAAATTAACTCATTTAAATGTATTTTATTTATTATTTTTAAAGTTATAGATGATATTTGATAAATTGTATATATAGAAGATATTTGAAAAGAAAATGAGCTGATAATGTTTGTAGATGTGAAATTTGTTTGTAGAAAAATAAAAAAAAATAAATTTTTATTTTTTATTTCAAAAGGTCTACAAAAATTTTTTTTTACTTTATTATTATATATAGGTTTTGCATTTATAATTTTGATCTTTGATATTACTTCTCCTATTTGATATGAATCATCCATTTTATTTATTAATATTGATTTTAACCAATTAAAAAAATAAACAATTATGTTTATAATGAAAAAAAACGTATAAATAAAAAAGATCAAAACAGTAATTTAATTATATTTCAAAAAATATTAACCCAGATGAAAGAGATTTTTATTTCTCTATATTAATTATACATCCTTATACTGGTAAATAAAATGAAATAATATAATTTTTTTAAAGTTTAATTGATGTTCTCAATTTGGAAAAGGAGGAAATAAAATTGAAGATATAATAATTCAATTATTATTAAAATATAATAATAATAATTTAGACATAAGTGAAATAATAATTTGAATTTTATAAATAAATATTTTCTTATATGAGATTTTAAAATTAGAAGAATAATCTTTATTCAAAAGAAAATTTAAATTAAAGTTATCTACAATGATAAAAATAATTTCATTCATTCTCATTCTTTAACAGAATTGAATTAACTTTTCAAATTTAACATTTGATTAGTAAGCATTATATTTGTTGTTAGGTAAATTTGGAGTTGTCTCTATTTTTTAAGGATATATTTTTTTATTTTATTTATCCCTTTAATATTTATTCTTTATTTTATCGTTTATATAAAAATATATTAATCTTATTTTGAGTTTATTGGATGAAATGATGATAAAAAGAAAAAGATATTAAATATTTCTAAGAATTAAATTTATTTTTAATGAATATTTATTTATTCAAGGTAATTTATTTAAATATATTTATTATAATTATTATAAGTATAATCAAAAATTTTATGTTAATTTAAAAGACTATTAAATTGAATTAATAAATAATTTATTTTAATAATTGCCTTTTTTATGTTATTTTATTCAAAATTAAAAATCCAATGTATGCTTAGTGTTTATTTATTTGATATAATAAGAATTTGAATGAACACTTATTTAAACGTACATTAAGACATTTTTATATAAAAAAATAAATCTTACATTAAACTTATTCCTTGCAGAATATCTAATTATTGGTTGAAATTCATTATTTTCTTTATCTATTAAATAAGAAAAATCAATGAACATCCCAACCAAACTTAATCAATAATAAAATATCATATATTTCTAACAAATACAATAAAATTTATTGAATTTTTTATCATAATTGGATTTGATTTTCCAAAATAAAATAAATTTAAAGTGGTTACTAATTATAAAGATAATAATCATGAAAATAGAAAAATAAATTTTACTGATTTATCTGGCTTCAAAATAGAAATAAATCTATAATAACTAAGTATCCTTTTGTATATAATAAAAATAATAAAAATTAAAAGAATTCCATAACTAAATTAAAAAGAATATACTTTGAAAAATTTTTCCTTTATTTTCTATAAATCCTAAAAATTTCAATAATATCATTCCATCATTGATATTTTTGTTATTTATCATAAAAATGAAGGGTTATCAAATAACAAAATATTTAAAATAGAAATTAATTCTTTTTCCCTTGATTTATAAGAGAAAAAAACAATAAGTAAAAAATTGTTCATAGATACAAACATTGCTCTTCACTTATATTGAAAGAATTCATTTCTTTTTAAAAAGCTTCAAATTAATTAAATATTGATATATTTTTTAAAAAATCTTATAATATATAAATTTTTTTTAATTATTTAATAAATGAGAATTATCTCATAATAATCAGAATTAAATGAAATATATAATATTTTGTTTATTTATTATGAATAATTAAATCAAAAATAAAAATATCAATTTAATTATTGAATTTTAACCCTTATTGTGGAATTTATCAGTTAATTGTTAAAATTTAAAACATTTTTAAATAATTTTAAAGATATAAAGATATTAAATAACAAATTTATTATTCTAAACCCTATAAAAACCCTTCATTCTTCATTAACTTTCATATATTGACTAAAATCTTTAAAAGTAATTTCATTTCCATGTTCTGTTGTATTATTCAATATATGTTGCATTTCATCTTCTGATAAATTTTCTCCAATTTCTTTGCAAATTTTTTTAAAAGTTTCAAAATTAATTGTATCATTTTCAGGATTATCAATAAATAAATTAAAAATTGTTCTTAATCCATCTTCACTTTTTCTATCTTTTAATCCATCATTAACATAATTTGAAAAATCTTCCCAAGAAATTTTTTCTTCTCCTTCTTCAGCTATAGAACTTATTAAATGATATAAATCTGGATTTGTTTCTTCAAAATTTATTCTTTTCATTGAATTTATTGCATCATTTATATTTATTGTACCTGAATGATCTCTATCAAATAAATCAAATGCTTGTTTTAAAAAATTTGAATCTTCTTCTTTTTCTGTTTTTTGTTTTGATGGTTGCTCTTGTTTTTTTGAACTTCTATCAAATCTTGACATTTTTTTTATATATTTTCATTGCTTTTTTTATTTTTTATATCTTTTTGATTTAATATTTTTCATAAATTTTATATTTTTTTAATCACTGTTGTTTTTATGATTGAATTTAAAAATAATCATTCATAAGTATATTCAAATTTTTTTATATATAATTTAATAATATTTTTATATGAAATGAAATAAAATTTTGAAATATTTAATTCATTTAGAATTTATATTTTAATATATCATAATAAATTTAAATCATGATATAAAAGAAAAAATAATTGATTGAATCTTAATAAAGGAAAAGTATTAGTTGGGTTAAATCAATTCAATGGTTTTAATAATAAAAAACTAGTATTTTTATAAGTAAAAAAATATTAAATTACTTTATATATTAGGATTATTATATTATTAAAAAAATGAATAAATAAATTTCTTTTTTATAAGATAAATATTAAAAATAATTAAACTTCAAAAATAAAAAGATTTGACTTTTTTAAATTTTTATTTATGATATCCCTTTTAACTTAATAAATAAAATAGAATTTTGATAAATATTTAGAAAAATATAATTTTTTCATTCAACAAAAGAAATATTATTTTTATATATGGAACATATAATATCATTTTGAATAATTAATATCTATAACTTTATTATCAATTTTTAATTCACAAAAAGAAGGAATTTCATTTTTATTATTTTCATGATTTATTTTATCTTCATACTCTAAAAAGATACTAAAACTTAAAGCATTGATTCCAAAGTACCAAATACAATTCCAAAAAATATTTTTATTTTCATTTCTAAATTTTTTTAAATCAAGTTTAAGACCATTTTCTTTTATTAATTTAACAGAATAAACATTATATAAATACCATGGAGAACATAAATTAAAAGTTTCAATTTTATTATTATATTTCACTTTAATTTTTGGATTAATTTCTTGTTTACAATTAATACAATTAAAAATATAATTTTTCTTATTGTTTTGAATATAACTTAAAGTAAAAACAATTATATCTATTTTGCTCTTACATTTTTCACAAATAATATTTTTATCAAATATTATTTCTTCTTCATTTTTTTTATTTTCAAAATCTAAAATTCTTTTATTAATCTTATCTTCTTTTTTAAATTCATAAAATTGAAGTTTTTCATTATATTTAAAAACTTTTATTCCTAAATCAGGGTTAATAAAAGAAACTTCTTTTTGAGAAGGCTCATTCATATTTTTTTCTTCTAATTTATTAATTAAATAAGAGAAATGAGTATAATTTTTATTTTTTATAATTTCATATAATTTAAGTGTCATATACTCATTTCCATATTCAAAAATTGAATTAAATAAATATGAAATTGTGGAATTATCATAATAAATTAATGTTTTGTTTATAATTTCTAACATTTCATAAAATCTATAATATTTTTCTTCATTTCTACAATAATAAAAAGTCATACTAAAAAAATTTATCCATGTTAAAATAATATAATTAAAAATTTCTTTCTCAAAACAAATTTGAGAAATATCATAATTAAATATATTTATTAATTCTCCTTTATAAATTGATTTAATTGATATATACTGATTTATTTCTTTAATTGTAGAAATATATTCACTTCTAATATTTGTAGGAGGAAAATTAAGATTATTATTAAAATAAATTTTATCAAAAAAACAATTATCATATATTAATTTTGGAAAAACGAAATAATTAAAGATTTTTGTTTTATGATTAAATGTTTGATAATATTTTGATAAATTTAAGATATTTTTTGTTATATATTTTCTTTCTTCATTTGAAAAATTATTTATCATTGGTGAGTCATATGTTTGTTTATAATAAAAATTTTTTAAATCTAAAAATCCAGTTTTTTTTTTCTTTGAAGATTTTGATTTTTTATTTTTTTTTAATACAATTACTTCATCGAATAATAAAAAATTTAAATTTTCTTCTTGTTCATTATGATAATATTTTCTAATAATTAAATTTTGAAAAATTTTTGTTTCAAATAATAATTCATAAAAATCTTTTTCTTCGTTTTTACATTTATCAAAAAATTCTTTATCTTTCCATATATCACTTAAATTATAATTATTTTTTTTTATTTTCAAACAAATTTCTTTTATTTCTTTTTCATCATTAAATAAATAATCATTATAAAAACTTAATATTGAAACAAAATAAAAAAAAAAAAAATCAGATATTTCAAAACAAATACTCTCATTATACTCATCACTATTAGGATTAATTTTTAACTTATTATTTTTTAATAAATCTTCTAATCTACTTTTTAATTTATTTGTCTCATGAGAAGGTAATTGCACATTTATCACATTTATATCATTATTTTCTTTATTCTTTATTGTGTTTTTTTTGTTAATTTTAATATCATTTAAAATAAATTTTTGATATAAATTTGCCTTTGAAAAAGATTTTTGAATTTTTCCTGAGTCAATATCACATATTAATATTTTCTTATTTCCAATGTCAATATTATATTCAAAAAAAAAATTTTCATTATATTGTAAATTAATTCCAAAAATAAAACATTTTGCATTCTCGATTAATGCATAATTAATTTTTGGTAAAATTGAAATACAAAAATATTGATATTTCAAAGGATATATTAAAGAAAGAAAAGTATGAATAACATTTGTTAATTTTTCTTTTTTTCTGCAAAAAAATAAAATAGGAATTTCTAAAATGATATATTTTATTATTTCAATAATTGAACCTAAAGAAAAAGAAAATATATATTGCATTTTATAACTATGAACTTGGAGATTATTTAAAGGATTTAATTTACAAATAATATCATCTTGAAAAAGAAAATTGTTTTTATATTTTATTTTATATAAACCTTTTGGAGGAAGTGGTATTTCTAACATTAAGTTTTCAATAATTTTTTCTATTGGAAATGTAATATTATCACAACTAAAAACATATCTTAATAACCCTTTTAAAATTTTTGATTTTTCCTCTGGGAAAGGATATAATGAACTTAAACAAATTATTTTTGGAATAAATATTGAGTTTAATGAGTTTCCTTTTAACATATTTTCTTCATTTTTTAAATTTGAATTATTTAATGAATTATGATATTTCTTACATTCATAATATAAAGATAAAGGTTCATAGAAAAGTAAACAAGTAAAATATATTTTTTCATTATTTTCTAAATTATTATTTAAAGAAAAATGAAATATTTCATTTTTTGGACAAATATATTCAATTAAATTAAAATCTGAAAAACAATTTTGTAAAATTATATTTTCATTTATATTTGTTGATTTATTAAATGGTGGAAATTTACTAATTAAAACTGGTTTAATTTGTTTATTTTTTTCTTCAATTGTATTTTGATTATATAAAATATTTGAAAAAATAATTTCTGAATTTATTCCAAAAATATAAAAATATTCTAAAAAGGTATATTTAATTTTCTCAAGGAAATTTTCTTCAATTATATTATTAGTCATATTTTTAATGTTAATTAATCAATTATTTAAATAAATATTTTATTAATATAAAATGTTACCTGTTCAATTATTAAAAAATTCAAAAAACAGAAAAATATCAGTTCAAATAAAAAATGGAGATAATATTAATGGAATTTTAGAAAATATTGATAATTTCATGAACTTAAAAATTAAAAATATTACATATAGTGATAAAACAGGAAAAAACTTTTTTCAAGCTGAAGAAATATATATTAGAGGCAATAGTATTTCTTCAATTAATTTTGAAGAAGATTTATTAGATAATATTGAAAAAGAAAAAATTGATAATAAAAATAATTTATTAGGAAAAAAAAGAAATGACTTTCATAATAATAATAGAGGAAGAGGAAATAATAAAAGAGGAAGAGGAAAATTTAATTAAATAAATTAAAATTATGAAATATTTATAAATTTATTTACTTAATTGTTAAAGAAAATAATTGTTTTCTTTCATAAACAATTTTACATTTAAATTTGAATAATTACATGTTATTATTATTATTATTATTACTATGAATATTATTATTAATATTTCTTTGAATAGAGTGAGATTTATGAATTTTAAATTGATTTTCTAAAACATTGAAACCATGATTTATAAAATTATTAAATAAAATTGCATTTTTTGTTTTAATAATGTTTGTATCAAATTTTTTTTTTTCATTATTTAGAGATAATTTTACAAAAGAATTATTTGGTTTAATTGATAATACTTCAAAATCTAATTTTTTTTGTGTATAACAATTTCTTTGAAGAAAATGGTATAAAGGATAAATTGAAAAGGGCAATAATATTATGAAAAAAATAATAAAACTTTGAATTAGTTTTTTCTTGGGAATATTATTTATTAAATTACAAGATAATAAAATATAATAAGTAGCAAAAAAAAGACCTATAAAAGCAATGAATATTATTATTAAAACTAAAATTCCTTTAACCAACTTTTTTTTGTTTAAATATATTCCATTTTCTATTTTAATTAAAAACTTTGATTTACATATTTCACAATGTAAATTGTGAGAAAATAAATCTGGATTTGAATTTTTAATCCATTTTTTTATACAAGATTGATGAACATATTTTATTGTTCCTTCACATTTGCAAGGTATTATTAAAGGATCATTTTTTTTTTCTTTTTCATAACAAAATTTACAAGTCGGATTTATAATCGAATATAATTTTTTATTATTTAAGGAATGTAAATTCAAAGATGAATCCTTTAAATTTTCTGTTAAATCTTTTGAAAAATTTTGAGTATTTGTTGTTTCATTATTCATAGTTATAAATTTTTTTTCTGCTTGACTATTGAATATAATAGAATTTGAATTTACATTTTTATTTTTGAAATTTATTTTTCCTTTCATTATTTAATTGATTTTTACATTAAAAATAAATAATTTTAATCTGGATTAATTTAAATATAAATATATTATTTTAGTTATTATATTATGAAATTTCTATGATTATTCATTCACTTTTAAAAGTTTTATTTGAAAATTATAAATGTATTAAATAAATTAATTATTTTTTTGGTATTAATTGTTTTAGGGAACAATCACTTAATATTATTTTACAGGATTTATATATATTTAAACATTATAAGTCAAGTCAATATGATGAAATTGTATATTTAACTAATTAATTCATAGAATATATAAACCATATCAATCCATTAGTTGTGTTAACATTAAATATATTCAATTGTGTTTGAAAAACATTTATTAAACATTGAATTCATATTTCTTATATTAATTATATTAAAATTAAGAATAATTTAAAAGTCTATTAGAACATTTATTTAACATTCTTCTCTTATTTGAAACATTATTGATTTTAAAAGTAGATAAATCAAAAGAATTTAAAAAACATAATTGATATAATTGAAACATTTCTCTTATCTTATGAGTAAATTAATTTATTAATATTCTTTAGAATTTGTTGAAAGAAATTTCTATAGGCATATATTCTAAATAATTTAATCCATTTAAATCAAAAGAAATAATTGAATGGGAGTGAAAAGGGTGTTTTAAATATTTTCAAAAAGATTCTTTTCACATTCAATACATTAATAACTCTTTGAATTATGTTATTTTTAATTATATTTTCATATAATTATGTTTGATTATCCTTCATAAGGAATTTTTTAATAGCATATAATTAAGAATCATTCCTAAACTCCAAATTTTTTTACTTTTATTTTTAAATAGTCTTTCTTTCGATGATTCAGGAGCCTAACTTAAACATCTTTTTTTTGATATTAAATCATTTGGATTATTAATGATTTTCTAAATTATAAATATTAATCTTAATTGATACTTTATTAATATTTCCAAAGATATAAATTTATTTGAAAATTTAATATTTATATAATCACATTTTTTCTCTTTTCCCTCATATTTTTATTTTTTTTTATTAATCTTTTTATTATTGAAAGTTGTCTCCTCTATAATTTAAAAATCTTTGATATTTATGAAAAAGAAAATCATAATGTGATTAGTTATGTATTAATTTTAATTTATAACTTTAATTATGTTTAAACTCTTTTAATTTATTTAAATACTTGTCTAGGGAAAATATTATTTTTATTAATTTCTTGAATGAAAATATATTCTTGAGTTTGAATTTTTTTGGTTTGTATATATTAGAATATATTCCTGAATTTAATTATCTTATTTTTAAATAATTATCCCAAATAATGATGAATAATTTCCAGCATTCATTTAATCATTTATTAAATTGAATTAATAAATTAATCAAAAATATTCAAAAAACCTTTATATTAATTTTTATATATAATTATTAAAATGAGTGCTCCTCCTTTATCAAATTCTTTTGATTTTAAATTAAATTCTATTAAATGCATAGAATTAAATCATGAAAATAATCCTATTGTTGGACTTTGTCAAGATTTGAAATGTGAAAGAAAAAATAAATTAATGTGTTTAGATTGTATATTTGATCATCATGGGGGACATATTGGAATTAAATCTAAAGAAATTGAAGAAATTGTTCAAAAAAAATACAAAGAATTTCAAAATAACCAATATGGAAAACAAATTGATGATTTTAAGAAAAAAATTAGAAAAATAATAGATGATTTTAAAATAATAATAAATAATCAAATAGAAAATTATTATATAAATGTTTTAAAATCTCTTGAAGAAAAAACTAAATTGAAAAAGGAAAACCAAATTAAAATAATCATAGACTCTTATCCTCCAAAAAATCAAGAAGATTTTTATAAAATAGAAAATGAATTATTAAATTTATGTAAAAATAAAAATGACTCACTACAAAAAGGAAAAGAAAATTTATTAGAAATTTTCAAATCTTTTGAAAATAATTTGACAAATCAACTTGAAATAACAAAAAGTTTAATATTATTGAATTTAAAAGATTTAAATTTAAATAATTCCAAAGAAGAAGATTTTGAATGGTTAAAAACAACTTATAACTTATATGATTTTTATTATAAACTTGAAGAAAACAATTCTAAAGCAACAAAAATATCTGGAAATGGAACAATAACAGTTTGTAGAGGAAATAATCCATTAAGAAAAGGAAATAAATATAAATTAGATTATTTTATTAATTATATTAATGGAGATTTTGATGTAGGATTTGGAGATGATGAGACTGGAAAAAATGATTGGTTAAGATCAAAAAAAGCTTATTGTATTTCAAATGAAGGAATATTTGTAAATAATAAAAAAGCAAGCCAAATAAATTTAATTAAAAATAAAAAAATTAGTTTTTTAGTTAATTTAAATACTTTTTTTTGTGAAATTTTTTTGGATGATGTTAAAAAATATGATTTTAATTTTGATTCTAATTATATTTATTACCCTATGATTGCAATTCGGAATTTAAATAATTCTGTTAAATTAAAAATATATAAAATTTAATTCAAATTAATATTTTAGTTTGGATTTATTATATTACAATTTTCCAATTCAAATAATTGTTTATTTATTTTAAAAAATAAAAAATATTTTAAATATTTAATAAATTTAAAAGCGTTTTTTATAAAAAATATGGATCCACAAAAGAAAAAAGAATTAAGGAAGCAAATATTAGACGAAAAAATATTTGGGCCAATGGTAGAGAAATCATTTAGTGATGCAGATTTAGATAAAAGTGGATTTATAGAAAAAAATGAATTAGCAATCCTTTTAAAAAGTATACATCTTTCTTTAAATATTCCTCCACCTTCAAAAGATGATATTGACAAAGAACTTAAAAGATTAGATACAAATTCAGATGGAAAAATATCTAAAGAAGAATTTAGAGTTTTAGTTAAAGATTTAGCCTTATTTTCAATTGATAATATGACTAATTAATTTATTTTTTAAAGAGTAAAAATTTAGATTAATTGATATTTTAAGAAAATTTTATATTTTAAAGTTTTAATATATTGATTTTATTTGTTTCAAATTTATTTACTTTATAAATATTTTAATTTATTTATATTAGTTTTTGTTATTTTTTTTAAATCAAAACAATACTCAAAAATTTTAATTTTATATTTCTTTAATTAAAAGAATTGGAAGTTTCAATTCTTTTTAGAAAATAAATAAAAAATGAAAATTATAATTATTTTATTAAAAATAAGCAGATTCATAGAAATAAACATAAAGAATGTAAATAATATCAAATACAATCCTTAAACTTTATATTTATATTATAGCCTAATTTTAATTTAACTTCATTAAAAAAATAAATATTTAACACTTTTCAAAAATTTAAAAAAATAAAAAAAATGTCAACTCCAATTTTCTTTACTCCAAATGTAAATCTCCAAAAGCATTTTTTCACTCCAGAAGAAACCAAAACCTTATCAAGACATCGAATAATTCAAAAAAATTTAGTTCACTTCCAAAATTTTCCTGATTTTTTATTAAACAAAGAATTATTATCATCGAAAGAATATTTTGGTAAATATGGTAAAATATTAAAAATAGTGATAGTAACAAAAGAAGATGAAATAACAAAAAAATCACAAAATTCAGCATATATAACATTTTCAAATAATAAAGAAGCTGCAAATGCAATATTAAATTTTGATTCAATTTTAATTGGAGAAAATTTAGTAAGAGCATTTTTTGGAACTAGTAAATACTGTATTCACTTTTTAAATAATTTAGAATGCTTTAATAAAGAAAAATGTATGTTTATTCATCAATTAGCAAATGAAAATGATTATCTTGGTGTTAATTCTAAATTTAGATATTCTGAACATATTAAATTAGCGAAAAAAATAATTAAGGAAAATAATAATAATTATTATAAGAATATTAATAATGATATTAAATATTCTTGTTTAAATATAAATAATGATAAATATAATAATATGATATTACCAAAAAGAAAAAGTTCAGAGTCAAGTGAAAGTAGTAATTTAAGTAATAATAGTTTAGATACTAGTGCAACTAGTAATAAAAATTATTTTTGTAATAATTTTTCTTTGTTTAAGTCTAAAGATCAATCAAGATTCTTCAATAATAATAATAATAATAATGATAATATAGAAATTTCTGAAAATTTGAAGAATTTGATTGATAATATTTTGTTAAGATTTGGTTTTTTTAAAAAATTTAATAATTATTTTAATCTAAATGATAGTGAAAATGATTTTTGTAAAAAAATGTTAAATGTTAAGAATATTAATTTTTATGATTAATTTTAAAAATAATTAATAATAATTTTTTGTAGGTAACTTATAATATAATTATGACAATTTCTATAATTTTATTTGTTGACATATATTGACAAAAATAAAAACATGGAAATTTGTGTTATAAATCCAAATTTAATATATATATATTAAAAATATTGATTTAAAAAAATAATAATATAAATTTAAAAATTGTAAAAAAATTATTTTCAATATATTAATATCTTAATTCAATTAATTAAATTCAATTTTATCACTATTAAATAATTCTTGATATCTTTTTTCTGTATCTTCTCTAATATTTTCAAAAATATTATTAATTCTACCTTCAATACATTGTAGTCTTTCTTCAGATTGATTTATATCAGTTAAATTATTTTCCATTTGATAATCCATAAAACAATGTAACATCTTTTTCGTATTTTCATTAGGAACTTTAAATCCTTCATCTCTAATTTTTTTTAAATTTTTTGGTTTTTTCCTTGGAATTTTGTTCAAAAATAATTCATTTAAATATGGAGATTTAACTATTTTTCTTTCTGATATATTACCATGACTTCCTAAATGATGGATTTCATCCATAAATAATTCTGATAATCCAAATTGTCTATTTTTATATTTTCTTCCACTTTTATCTTCAATAGAATCTAAATGTTTTGTTATTTGCCTTTCAATAAATGAATTTTTATTTCTAAATCTTTTTACATAATTATTTTGGTTTCCTTTATGATTTATCCCTGTTAACATTAACTCTCCATTACTATGATTATTATTAATATTTTCTTCTTCAAAAAGTTTTCTTTTTATTCTAATAATTTTATTATTATGATTAAAAAATGGAGTAATATCTCTTGATTTTTGATTTATATTAGGTAAATGAATTAATTTAACATCTATTTTTTTTATTACTTTTGGTTGAGTTATTTGTGATTTTAATGGAGTATTATATTTGTTTGGAAATAATATATTTCTTTTTAAAATTTGTTGATGATGATTTTGAATTATATTTCCGTCAGTTTCAATTCTATTTGACATATAAATTTTAGAGTTAAATTATTTTTAAATATAAATGTATTAATATTTTTAAATAAACTTAAAGTCATTTAGAACCATTCTATTATATTTTATTTAATTTAATAATATTAATTAAATTCATTTTTTCTTAAAAGTTTTAGTTATTATATAAAATAATTTTTTTAATTATTTTAATTAAAATTATTTAATCTAATAACATTTGAAATTAAAAAGAAAAAGAATTGATAAACTTCTTCTTTTTTATCAGAAGGAACACTTTTCTCAACAAATTCTTCAAGAATTTTATAATCATCATTATTAATATTTTTATTTGAATTTACTTTTGTTAATAATACATCAAAATTATTAAAATTATTTTCTCCCATATACTCTTTTAATTTATTTTTATTTTCGTCAATATTTTTTACAATTTCTTCTTTTTCTTCATCTTTAGTAGTTTTTTTTCTTTCAAGTTTAATTTTGTCATCATCAAAACCTTCTTCTTCTTCTTCCTCTTCTTCTTCTTTTTCAGAATTATTTTCAGATATATTTTTTTCTTCTTCTTCTTTTTCATTTTTTTCATCTTCTTTTTCTAAAGGGGAAGGAGTAGATAAAGGCTGTATATTGTCACCTTCTATATTAGTTAATTCACCACTCCCTTCATTTTCAATTTTTGATTCTTCTTTTTCTTCCAAAGGAGAAAAATCATTTAATAAATCATCTAAATTTGATGGCATGATTTTTGATTCTACAAAATTTTCATTTATATTTTTTTCATTTTGATTATCCACATTTGCATTATCATTTTTTTCTTTTGTATCATTTATTTTTGTTATTTCAGTTTCTTCTTTATTTTTATTTTCATCTTTTTTTTCCTCATTTATTTCTGTTATTTCAGTTTCTTCTTTATATTTATTTTCATCTTTTTTTTCCTCAGTTATTTCATCTATATTTGTAGTTTCATCTTTATTTTCATTATTATCATTTTCATCTTTAGTATTATTCTTTTCTTTAATATTTTCAGTTATATCAATTATTTCATTATTTTCTTTTATTTCATTGCGATCTTCACAATTATTTTCTGCATTAATATTTGAAATTTGTTCTTCATTATCACTTTTTTTTGTTTCAATATCTTCTTTTTTTTCAATGTTTTCATTAATATCTTTTTCTTCATTATTTTCATCTATATCTTTTTTATCATTAATATCTTTTTCCTCCTTGTTTTCATATATATTTTTATTTTCACTAATTATATTTGTATTTTCTTTCTCCTCAATTTCTTTGGTAATGATTGTTTCTTTTTTCTGCTCATTTTCATTGTTTTCCATATTTTCACTTTTTTCATAAAGATTTTTTTTATCAGTATTTTCAGTATTTTCTTTTTCATTAATTATATTTAAACTATCTTTCTCATTATTACCATTTATAACATTTGTTTTTTGTTCTTTATCATTGTCACTGTTATTATCCATAAACATATCTAATACTCCTTCATCAGGAATAACATCTTTAGTTTCTTTAATTATAATAGGTTTCATTTTATTTAAATTATTAAAGAAATCTGAAGCTTTATAATCCATATATCCTTCTCCTGATTTTATTTCTTTTTTAATTACAACTTTATTTTCTTTTTTAATTTCAACTTTCTTTTCTTTTTTAATTTCTATTTTTGGGTCTTTCTTCTTAATTATATTTGGATTTTTTTTATTTGAAACAACTTTTTTTTCAATTACTTTATTTACTTTTTCCTTTTTCAAATCTTTTTTAACATTATCTTTTTCAAATTCTTCAATTAATTTATTAAAATTATCTTTTACAACTGGATTTTCTTTTTTAATAATAGGTTTTTTAACATTTTTTCCAGAACTAACTTTCTTTTTAGCACTTGAAGGCCTTGCTTTTGGAATATTTATTATTTCTGATTTTTTAATATTAGCATTATTATTTATATTAGCTTTATCTTCTCTTTTAATTAAATTATTATTATTAACTTTCCTATCAATTGCACTACTTGGTCTTGAAATTTTAATTTTTTTCTTTTCAGGGAGAATATTATCATTTTTTTTTTTCACAAGACCTTTCTTTTTCTTTTTTATATTTTTTTTTTTAGTTTTCTTATTTATAAAATTATATAAATCGTCATAATATCCATATTTTTTAGCATTTTCTTGAACTTCATTTCTACTTAAAATTTCTTTAATTCCAGGTCTAATTATGTCATCTTTTTCTAACAAAATAAAGATTAAATTTTTTAATTCAATACTAAGATCATAATTAATAGGTTCATATGGTTCATTTATTATTTTTAGTATTAGAGTAGTTTTTCCTTCAGAATCAAAAGGATGTTTAAAAGTACATAATTCATATAATAAAACTCCAAGAGCCCAAACATCACTCTTATGATTATATTTTTTGTTATTACAAATTTCTGGTGATAAATAATATGGTGTTCCTATTATAGTAGAAGCAAATTTCCCTTTTCCTAATTTTTTTGCTACTCCTAAATCTCCTATTTTTATTTTTAAATCATCTGTTAAAAATATATTTAATGACTTTAAATCTCGATGTAATATTTTTTTTGAATGTAAATATGCTATTCCCAAAGCAATTTGAAAAAAAATATTCCATATAATTTCTTCAGATAAATGAGGGACTTTTTTTTTTTGCTCTTTTAAAAAATATTCTAAATCTCCTTGATTACAATATTCCATTATAATATATAAATTTTTATCTTCATGGAATGAGTCTATATATTTTACTATATATTTTGAATTTAATTGAGAAAGAAATTTTGCTTCGTTTTCTAAACTTTTTATTTCTTTATTATCTAAACCTATTAATGGTATTTTTTTTAAAACATATTCTTTTAAATCATTTTCTTTTTTTACTTTATATACTATCCCATATGAACCTGAACCTAATTCACTGATTATTATGTAATTTCTTATTTTTTTTGGGGGTTCCATTTTTTTATTTTTTTTTGAATTTCAAATTTATCTATTTGTGCAATTTTATTATATTTTATTTTTAAATCAAAAATTTTTTTTCTTTTTTTTATTTAAATTAAATTAAATTACTTTTAGACAAATTTTATTATATATACATTATAATTTAGAAAATATCAATTATTAAAGATTAATTAAAATTATATTTATTAACTCCAAATCCCAATTCAGTTAAAGAATTATTAATTACAAAGAGAGATAAAATATTCCTTTTCATATAAAGATATAAAATTTTGATTCATAAATAATAATACAAAATTACCCAATAAATTCATTCATTTATAAAATTAATTCTTCTAAACACTATAAAAAACTATAAATACAAAGTTTTAATCAAAAATCAATCTAAAAGTTCGATAAATTGATATTTGATTATTTTAATTTTGATCTTCTGAACTTGTGTCAGTATCATATGATAAATCGTTTGAATTATTTAATGAATCTTTTTTATAAATCATAAGAGTATAAGATGATTTTGATGGAGAAGAAAGTTTATCTAAAATAAACTTTTTAACATTTTTATTTGGAATTAAAAATCTAAAATAAATTTAAAATATTTACTTTTGTTTTGGGGCATTTAATATTGAAGGATGATAATATTCAAAATTATCCATATTTAAATCTTTATTTTTATAATAATGAGTTTAATATTAAATTATAATTCGTATTAAATACATGATTTGAGAAAAAAATGTTTTAAAATATTTTTCATGTATATTAGTTTCTCCTTTAGAATTATAGATTATAAAAAATCCTTTATATCTTTAAATTGAAATTTATATTTCAATATTGGGAATTGAATCTATGAATTTATTAATATTTTTTGTTGAAAATCATTTCATATAATTTAAAAATGAAGATCTTTAATATTATTATATAAAAAAAGACAAATGAAAATAATGAATAATGCCAGGAATTATTGTTAATAGAATTGTTGATGTTTTTTAAGAGATTAAATAATTAATTTAAATAAAGGAAAAAAGTTAATTTAAAAGATATATTTTATTAATCTATCGTTTATTTGGATTTATTATTGATGCTAATCTCAAAAAATAAATTGAATGAATCAACAAAAAAGAAAAAAATAAAAAATAATAAATGATTCTATTCTTCCATAATTTTGATGGAATGATCTTTTTTATTATAAAAACTATACAATAAAACCCTTAATATACAGAAAAATGTTCTAAAAATTTTGTAATTAGATTCATTAAAAGAAAATTGATTTTTAAA
The DNA here is from genome assembly GCA_023807065.1 of Isotricha intestinalis. NCBI lineage: Eukaryota > Ciliophora > Litostomatea > Vestibuliferida > Isotrichidae > Isotricha > Isotricha intestinalis. The sequence goes on from JAJJLU010000391.1 coordinate 21,973, forward strand.
GTTTAGACAAGCCTTAAAATATTTTATAACATATCATATTTTATGTTTGATAAGAAAATATCAATTAATTTAAAAACAAAAGATATTCTTAAAAATATTTGTATCAATTTGATAACTCTATTTTTTGTCTATTAATTTAAAAAAATTAGCTAAAAATTATTTAAAGAAGGTTTAACAGAGAAAATGTATTTATTATTTTAAAAAAATAGTTTAAAATGAGAATGAAATCTCAAAAGGAAGGATTAAAAAATTATAAACATTCTAATAATTAAGTTCAATCTAAGGGATTTTAATTTACAAATAGGAAAAAATATAGAGTAACTATTAACCAAAAATAATTTAGAAATTGATATGAAAAAGAAAATAAAGGAAAAAATGAAATAATTTATTTCTTGACTATTATAAAATCTTATAATATAATTATATATAATCACACCTAACAATTTCAATAAAAAATTTAGATGAATTATTTAGAAAAAGTTATCAAAGTTTATATAAAATTATCGTCAACCACCGAAAAGCAATTGATAATTTCATTCTATTTTATAATTATATCTTTTAAAATGTATTGATTATAAAGAAAAAAATTCTTCCTTCATATTCAATATCTTTAAAAAATTAACTCAAATAATATTTTTTTTTAGTAAATATTCTTTTAAATCATAGACTCATTTTTTGATTATTATAATATATTATGATAACTCAAAGATCTCTAGAAAAATATAAAAATCTCTTTTTATTGATTAATAAAAGAATCCATTGAGGTTAAATTAAGGAAATTATAAATTTACTTTATTTCACTATATTTTAATTAACTCCATAATTTATGAATATGAATATTTAATTTATATATATAGAAGAATAATAATTTTTTATATAATATGAATGAAAAGGGAATTTTAAAATTAGTTTTAATTTAGAATTAATTAGATTCTTATATTTATTTTATAAAAGAATGTGTTTTCTTTTAATTTTAAGATAACCAAATAAGAGATAATTATTGAATAAAGGATATGATTCAATTAAGATTTGTTTCACTATTAAACAAAGAAAAATGACAATCTAGTTTTCTTTTAATCACTTTTAAAAAAAATTAATTTTTAATTAATTCCTTCTTTAGAATTTCTTCAATAAATTAAATTACCTTAAAAGTCGTATTAGAACAATCCTCTCATGAACAAGTAAATTTTTTTTTTGGAGAGATAGGCTTTATTGCCACTAAAAATAAATTTTCTTTTAAAATGCATAAAATTATAAACTAATTTTGGAGAATGGAAATGATTTAGAGAAGAAAAAAAGGATTGTTTCAATTTTAAAATCAAAATTTCTTAAATATATGTTTAAAGTTAAAAAGTATTATAGCAGTTACAAGTTTTAACCTTTTTAAATATATCTTATAAATATGATAATGATATATAAATTCCTCTTAGTCGAGACTAGGTTTTAAATTGAGAAATTGATTTTTTAAAAAATTGAACCTATTTAAAATCAGATGCCTTTAATAAAAAGATTACAGTAATTTACAAGAAAGGATTTCCCTAAGAGTAGATAACTCCTTAAATTTTGTTAATAAAATTATATTTAATGAATTATTTAATGATTTTATAATTTTTGTGAATAAATAAAGAAAAATAAAATGATTTTTAGTTTTTAAAATAATATATTGTAGAATAAAACAAATAATTTTTATTTTTTAAGCTTTTATTTTAATTACTTTTATACCCAAATTTTAATCATATCAATTTCAAGATCATCATCTTCAAGAACCAAAGATAAAATAATTATAATAACTGTTATTATAGAGACGATACAGGATATCATATAATAGATGAATTTAATTTTAAAAATTAAACTAACTTTCTTTGTATTTTTATAATTTTCTTTTTGTTCTCCAATCAATAAGTCAAAAGAATAATTTTTAGTGAAAAATATATAACAATTAAATATAATTATTATAAAGGATAATAAAAGAAATATCCAATTATTTGATCCAATTGCCATTATAATTGAAGCTATATTGAAATAAATTTCAATTTTAACAATCTAATGTTTTAAAAAGAAAAAACTTTACTTTTTTAAGTTTTGATCTTATATTCTGTAAATACTGAACTTTATTTTTAAATTCATCTAAATCTGACCACTATTTTATAAATAATAAATTTACTATTATAACTGTCATCATTGTATTTATTACAGTTAAAATAAGATAAAATATGTTAAATATTAACATTTTGAAATTTATTGTAACTTTAGCACAAATAAATTATTTCATTAAAAAATAAAATTAAATAAGTAATAATAATTTAATAATCATCAGAATAATTTTTTGATATTAAAATACAAATTTATTCCTATTAAAAAGTAATAGACAAGATAAGTAAATACAATAAATATTTATAAATCTTTAAAAATAGGAAAATTTAATTAAAAAAAATCTTTTAAATATAAAAAAAAAATATATTTTTTCAAAAAAAAAAACCAAATTATCAAATATTATTTTTTTCCTTCAATAGTATTAGGAACAACTTGAGTTTGTTGATTAGACATAGCTTCAATTTTAGAAAGAATAAATTTCCCAAAAGCAGTATCAGCAATAGAAGCTTCTTGATTTAAAATTTCTTCAGGAAGACCTTTTCCACATAAATATAAGCAAATAGCATTAGTAAAATGATTACAATTATTTTTTAAAATATGATAAGATTGCTCATTATAAAGATCATCAATAGTTTTTAAATAATTTTCAAATTCTTCTTTTGTTTTAGTTGTAGTTCCAAAAACTGATTCTTTAATTGGAATTCCATAAGGAGTACATTTTGGTTTTCCTATACATATTCCTCCTCCAAAAAAATATTCATTTCCATATACTATTAAAGATGTATGCCATATTGCTTCTATGTCTCTTCCTGTCATAAATTTTGCTACTTTTGTTGCCATTCCATTGGTTAAGTCATATTGATATAAGAGTACTTCGTGTTCTGTCATTTTTTTTCTTTGGGAATGTTTAATTTTGTTTTTTTTTTAGTTTATTTTTTTTTAATAATTTTAGGAAATGTTGTTTTTTTTGAAAATTACATATGATTTTTTATTTTTTTTTTATTTAGATTATAATTTAATAATTTTAAATTAATTTTTTAAAAATGAAAAGAAATTTTTCGCCTCTTAGATGTGGAAGGTAAAAAATATATATTAAAAAAATAAATTAGCCAACCTAAAGTAATTTATTATCCTCCATCAACATACGGTCATAATTTTGATTTTAAAACTCCTATTGAAGAATTAAAAGGAAGATCATCAAAACATATTCCTTTAAAACCATCTAATGAATATTCCACTTTTAGAAAAAGAACTTTAAAAATGCAACCTAACACAAGAAGAACAGTTAATCCAGAATTTTCACCAGATAACACAAACCATAATAATAACAAAAAATTTAATGTTTTTAATAATTATAAAAATGATATTCCCTTAAGAAATTCTTCAAAAAAAACTTTTTTAGAGAAAAATAAATCTAATATTGAGTTTAATGATTATTCAAATTATATAGAACCAACTAGGAAAAATAATTCTGTTTGTGAAAAAATGAAAAGACAATATGATTATAATAGTGAAATAATAAATTTACCAGGAACTTATAAAAGAGATATAAAAGATATTCATGATGATATTTTTACAATATATAAGAAAAAAAAAGGAACAGCATTTGGAATTAAAAATCAACAATTATATCAATCAAAAATTAAATGTTTAAATGGAAAAGGATTTGATGGTAATATACCAAATATGAAAAAAAAAATTTTGAGTATAAATACTGATAATATTAATACAAATAATTATATATATCCTAATAGAAATCATAATTATTTTACGAGTGTCTCTCAAAAAGATTTTGGAAATTATAATACTTGTAATAATGGTGTTTCTGGTAATTATAAAAAACAAAATCTCCCTTTTAAAAATGAAATTTTTAGAGTTATTCATCAACAACCATTGAAGACCAAATATAAGTATAATTATAAAAATTTAAGTCAAATTACTATTGGATAAAAATCATTTTACATTTTAATATTTTTTTATTTAATAACACACAATTAAAAGAATTAAACATATATTTTTTTCTTAAAAATTTTTACTATTATTTAAAATAAAATATACATTCTAATTTACAACAATAAATATAAAACTAATTACTCTAAATACAAACTATAATATTATAAACTCTTTATTCATCTTTGAATTTTATGTTGAATAATTGTTCCCCAATTTTTACTTCATAATCATATAATAAAGAACTTAATTCAAATTTATTTCCATTTAATATATACCAAGTTCCATATGTGCTAGATTTTTTATTTCCATTTCCATCACATAATCTCCATTTATTAATATATTTATTATAAAAAAATGTACAATGGACTCTTGATAAAAAAGGATTATCTAAATTAATAGTACAATTTTCTCTTCCAATTGAAATATGTGGATTTGAAGAATTAAATTTATATTCTTTATATTTATTACGATTAAACTCATTTTTATCTTCAAAAATTTTTATATTTAAATCATTTTCATTATCAAGATTAAAAGATATTAAATTACGTCCTAAAATAAGATAATTATTTAAAGTATCTTCATTACTTAAATAATAATCATTATAAATTTTAATATACATTAGAAATTTATTTTCTTTTACATTATTATTTAAATTTTGTATATAATAATGAGCTCTTTTTCTATCATAATAAATGACAAATAATTTTGTTAATTTAATATCTTTTTCTAAATTTATTATTATATCATTTACAATTTCATCTTTTTCATATTCACTTAAACCAAAAAAAGTCATTCCATCTCTTTTTTGTCTTAAACCTTCATTACATCCTGATGCATTTATATAAATTATTTTTCCATTAAATAAATTAGATTGATTAATCTCTGAAATAATTAATTTTGGAGCTAATTCAATTTCTTCATCTAATATTATATTATCAAAATCTAAATTTACTTCCTTCTTTTTTTTTTTTTGATTTTTCAATTTATTCTTAATAACAGTTCTTTTTGAATTTTTTGAAATTTTTCTTACAAAAGAATTCTCTTCTGTTGTAAAAATTTGAGTAAAATTTTTAATAGATGAAGAACTATTTGAAGAAATATTATCATCATGTGAAATTTGACTAATTGATTTATTGTTTCTTTCATCTATAATATCATTATTAAAAATTTTATATTTCATTAAATTATTATTGTTGACATTATTGTTTTTTTTAATTGAACTATCTGAAATACTATTTTTTGGAGAAGACAGATTATTATTTAATTTTTCTATATCTATTTCTTTTTCTTCATTTTTTTGTTCTTCATTATCTTTAATATATATTATATTAGATTTAGAAATTTCATTTTTTGTTTTTAATTTTTTATCATTTGATTGTAAATTTGAATTTTTTTGTGATATAAAAGAATATTTTTTATTTGAATCTGAATTTAATTTTGAATTTGTATTTGAATTTTTTTCATTTAATATTTTTTGATTTTGATTTTCTTCTTTTTCTTCATTTGAAATTATTTCTATTTCATTATGTTTTTTTCTACCACAACAAAAAATACTAGAAACTATTGAACTCATTATTTTTTAAATTATTCTAAAAATTATAACTTTAAAAAAACATAAAAAAAACATTTATAATATTATTTAAATATTTTTTATTCAATTAATCCTAACTTAAGAATCAAAAATATAAAAAATATTATAACTAAAATTAAAAAATTCATGTAAAAGATAAGATAAAAATTATAAAAAATAGAACAAATAAAATTAACATAAGTAAATATAAATGAGAAAAATAGGAAATAAATTATAAAAATTTTAAATGATATTCAAAAAAAACTATAAGAAATATCAAATATTAAGTTCTATCAGAAGAAAATATTTATTTCTTTTAAATATAGAAATTAATTAAAATATTATTCTATGAAATTATAGGAATAACTAGAATTATTTTTTATATTTAAAATATTTTAAAATATTTTTTATTTATTTTATTTCATTCAAATTTTCACAAATTGAAAAAAATTTTTTTAAATGAAGAATCAAATTAAAATGAAATATTATATATTAATTCTTAAAATTGAATAATATTTGTAAATCCTCATTAGTCTAGGGGTTAGGATATCTCGCTTTCACCGAGAAGACCCGAGTTCAAGTCTCGGATGGGGAAATTTTTTTGTAAATATAACAAAGGAATTAGAGAAATATAAAATTTTATTAGAGAATTATATATTAAATTTGGAGAATATAATAAGAAAGATGGATAAGATGATACTTGTAATATTTTAGGAATATTAATATGAGTAAAATGTTTTGGTTTCTTCTTTTTTATTTAATTAATATAAAATATGAGCAGCTTGCTGGACTTTAAACTTGGACTTTAAATTAAATTAAACTAAATTTTTTTGTAAAAAACTTATTATTTGATGTTAAAAATAATGAATAATATTGATATACCTTTTTTATTTAATATTATTGAATTACCTATTTATTAAGATATTCTTTTTTGAATTTATAATTGTTAGAAAAGTAAAATGTTTGAAATCTCAAATGAGTTATTATAAAATATAAAATCTTAAGAATTATTAGAATTGATAATCAAATATTTATCATAAAATAAAAAATAAATTTAAAATTAATTTGAATTTTATTTAAAATCTAATTTAAAAATTAATTTCAGAAAAAAAAATGAAAAAAAATCATTTAAATTTTAATAAAGTTCAATTGACATTATCAAAAGAGGAAGGCCAACTTTTAAAAATTGCTTTAGAAGAATACAACGAATTATTTCCAAGAATTTTAGAAATAAAAAATCCAATGTTCATTCAAATTTTAGAAAAATATTTAAAAATAACCTTAGTTCCAAAAAATATAATTTTAAAGAGCAATTCATTAAATAAAATTCTTCAAATAATTAAAGATAAATATTATGAAATAGAATATAATAAAATAACAAAAATAATTCAATCAATAAATAATATAAGTAATTGTGAAATATATAATGGAAACAATTTTATTCCACATTGTAATAATCATTGTGAACCAATTCATTCATGTGGAAATAAAATGTATATTTTAGATAATTCAAAATATCTTCTTTGTTTAAAATGTCAAAAAATTTATCATACTAATTTGATTTTATTTTATTGTTCATATTGTAAAAGTGATTATTATACTTTATTAAAACCAAAGGATAAAGAAGAAATATTTAAACCAGCAACATGGGAAAAATATCATTGTAATGCTATTATTGATGATTTAATGAAATGTCCAAAATGTAAAAGTGTACTTTATATTAATTCAAAAAATGAATTTTTAATTTGTTTAAAATGTAATTTAGAATTAAAAAATAATATTATGTGGAAATGCATTCTTTGTGATAAAGAATTTTACTCTAATCCAAAAGAATATAATCCAAATGAAACTAAATTAATGAAAATTATTATTAAAGAAACTATTTTTAATAGGAAAGATGCTAAACCGGAATTTATTCCTTGTTGTAATTTCAGTAAAAGCGAGATTTTAAATTATAAATTTATTCATAAAAAAGAATGTAATGGAAATTTATATGAAGGAGAGTTTAATAAAAGAAAAATAATAGTTTGTGAAAAATGTCATATGTTAAATTTTTATGAAAATCATAAATGGATGTGTCCAAAATGTAAAATTAGATTTTCATTGAATAAAAAAGAGGACTTAAATGAAAAAAATAATACTAATAATAATGACATTAATGAAAATGATATAAATATCAATAATAACAACAATAATATTATTAATAGAAATAATTCAAAAGAAAAAGAAGAAATGGAAGACAAAGAAGAAGAAATATTTTATAAAAAAGTATTTAATTATGAAAGAAAATTAAATAATATTCCAAGAAAAAACACTCCATTTGGTGTAATTAAAAAAAAATTATCAGAAACAAATTTATCTCAATTAAGAAAATTTGGTTTAGAAGAACTTATATCATCTGCATCAAGAATATTAGGAAGAAATAGAATATCTTCTTCAAGTAATGTACGTAAAAATTTCAGAGAAAATCATTCTTGTCATGAATTAGAAAAACAAAATGATCAAATTTTTAATGATTATTATAATAAAAGTATTAATGAAGATTTTATTCCTAAAAAACTTTCAAATATAAATATAAATTTAAATGTTAATGTCAACATAAATAATAATCATATAAAAATCCCTCGTCCTCCAAAAATACCAAATTCAAAAATAAATGTTTTAAAAAAAGAATTATATAATCAAGTAAAACATCAAAATAATATTATTGAAAATAACAAATTTTCAAGTGATGATTATAATATTATATCTCAAATTGGAGAAGGTACTTTTGGTAAAATTTATCAAGTTGAAGGATTAAATAAAAAACAATATGCAATGAAAAAAATTTTAGCAAATTCAGAAGAAGATATAAAAACTTTAGAATCAGAATATAAAATGTTAAATGATTTATCACCATATAATTTAAATTTAGTAAAAATTTATGGAATAGAAACAAAAAAATTAGATAAAACAACATATGTAATGTATGTTTTAATGGATTTAGCTATTCATGATTGGGAAAAAGAAATAATAAAAAGAAGTAAATATAAAGAATATTATAGTGAAAAAGAATTAATTCAAATTTTAAAAGAATTAATTCATACTTTTGCATCTTTGCAAAAACATAATATTTCTCATAGAGATATTAAACCACAAAATATATTATTATTTAAAAATAATTCCTTTAAAATTGCTGATTTCGGAGAAGCAAAAGCTTTAATTTCAAATAATAATCCAACTGCCAAACAAACAATTAGAGGAACTGAATTATATATGAGCCCAATTTTATTTAAAGCTATTAAAGCAAATAATTTTAGTAAATATACTAAACATAATCCATTTAAAAGTGATGTCTATTCACTTGGTTTATGTTTATTATTTGCTGCTACTTTAACTTTCAATTCTCTTTGTGATATTAGAGATTTAAATAATAGTATTTCTTTAAAGTTAACACTTGAAAAATATCTTAGAAGATATTCTAGGAAATTTACTGATTTTTTATATTCAATGTTAGAAATTGATGAAAAATGTAGAGAAGATTTTATAGAATTAGATAAAAGAATTGAGTACCTATAGGGTATTTATTTATATAGATTTAATTATTTAAGGAATTATTTTTTTGTTTTTTTTATATTAATTTACTTAATTTAAACTATATTACAATAAATTGTTTAAAATTTATTATAATTATTTTAATGATTTTTATTCATTTAAATAATATATTAAAAAATATATTCACTTCTTAACTTAGATTATAGCTAATATTCATTATCAATTCATTTTCTAAAAGTTACTTTCCTGAAGGTTGATTTTGGGTTAGTAACTTTTTTCCTTTAATTTAAATTATATGATTTTTGAGTGTAAACAATAAAGATTGATGTATAAATATCATATAATTAAGTTAAAAATAGTTTTTTCTTGGTTACATAATTAAATATAAGGAATTGTTCATGAAAATTTTTTATTAATATATATATATATTTATTAATTATACTCAAAATATATAAATTATTATAAATTATTAAAGGGTTTAATTAATTGAATCATTTAAAGAATTTTTTTGAATTGTTTTGAGGGAAATGAGGATTAATATTTAGTTTAATATTGGAAACCATTATCTTTTGGAACTTGATATTGACAATTATATAAAATGTTACAGTTATTGAAATTACTTAAATTTGAATTTTCGATTTGAGAATTTATTATATATAAATTATTAAGTGGTGTATTATTTCCAAATTGAAAATTTGAAGATTGAGGAATATTTCCATTATTATGTATAAAATAAAATATAGGATTTTGATAATTTGTGTTTATTAAACAAGGATTGTAATTATTATGATTTAAATTCAAAAGATTATTACAAATTAATAATCCCAAAGAATTATTATTTTGATTATTTGGGAAAACACTGTTAAAATTATAATTTTGAGGAAATAAATTTTGATTATTTTTATGAATATTATCAATATTATTATTATCTATTATTGTTTTATTAATTTCATTTTTATTATTATTTTTATTTCGATGTTTTATTTTTAAATCATTTTTACGTTTATTCTGTAAAATATTAGATTTTTTTTCATTTAAATCATTTTCATTTTTTTTTGATTTCCTATATTCATTAAAAGAATCATTATTACTATTTATTCTTTTAAAAAAATGAAGTATTTCATTCATCTTCACTAATTCATCCATAATATTAATATTATTTGTTAAGTCACAATTATCTTTTAAAATTCTTTCTAATATTACTTTTTGAGCATTCTTCTTATTCCTTAAATTTTGAATATAAGATATATTGAAATAATTATTTTTTTTTACTTTTTCATTATATTTACTTATTATTTTTTGAATATTAAAAATTTTTTTTTTTAATTGATTTCGACTATTATTCAATGTTTTTTCAGAATTAATAGGATTATCAAAATTTTGGTCTTTTTCTACATTTTCCTGTTTATTCATTATAAAATGAAAAAAAATAATAATTGGATATAAAATTAAAATGCTAAATTGTTTTAAAAAATTTATAATTAAAGAAAATAGATATATGGTTTATAACAGAAAATATAAAATACTTTAAGAAATCTTTTTAATATTTACTATAGTTTTTATCCAATAAATTTAAAATTCATAACTTTTTAAATATTTATATCTTTAATCTATAGATTTTGTTAATTTTTTATTTCAAAATATAAATTCTTAATAATACAAAAATGGACTCTAATAAAGAAAATGAAGAAGAAAATTTAAATGAAGAAGAAGAAGAAGATGAAATAATAGATAATAATGATGATGATGATTTTGGAGATTCTCCAATAAGAACAATAAATTCATCAGAATTTAAAAACAATGAAAAAGAAGAAATTATACAAAATGATAAAATAAAAAACGATAATTCCAATTTAAATAAAATAAATGAAAATATTGATAATAAAATAAAACAAAATAAAAATGAAGTTGAAAAAAAGCAAATTAATTTAGAAAACAAACAACAAAAAGATAATATAAATAAAAATGAGATGAAAGTGAATAACAATAATAATAATATTAATCTTGATAATTATTCAAAAGAAGATTTATTGGCATTATTAATAAATAATCCTATTAATATTGATGATGTTGAAGAAGATAAAGAAGAAAAAATAAAATTAAATTTAAATTTAAACTCAAAAATTCCTGAAGAACAAGAAAAAGAAGAAGATTCTGATTTTCATAAAGCTTTATCTAATGTTTTAACTAAAATATCAAAAAATAAAAATCCTAATAATAATGAATTATATGAGTTATTAGTTAAAGATAAAGAGGTTGTTGAAAACGAATTAAAAAAATATCATTTTAATAAAAAAATTAATATTTCTTCAAAAATCCAAAATTATATTGATAAAAAAAACAAAAATTTAAATGAAATAAAACAAAAAAAAGAAGAAGAATTTAAACAAAAATATACTTTTGCTCCTTTAATAAATAAAAAAAAAGATTTAAATAATAAAAAAAGAAATTTAAATCAATTTTTAAAAGCACAAGAAGAATATCAACAAAAAATAAATGAAAAAATTACAAATATGAAAGATTCCCAAATTAAAAAAGAAGAAGAACAATTAAAATTAAAACCAAAAATTCAAACAAACTCTGAAAAAATGGCTCAAGAAAAATATAAAGGAGAAGAAGTATTTAAAAGATTATATAATCAAACTCCAAAAAAAAATATTGAAAAAGAAGTTAAAAAACCAGAAAAAAATTCTAAAAATAATCAAAGTAATGTTAATGAAGAATATTTAAATAATTTATATCAAGATGCAAAAAATAGAGAAAAGAAAAATAAAGAAAAAGAAGATTTAGAAAATAAAAAAAGAAAAGAAGCAATTACTTATAAAGCAGCTTCAAATTCTAATAAATATCTTTTTAATAAATTTAAAAATGCTTTTAAAAATCAGATTGAAAAAATACTTTCTGAAAATGAAAACGCAAAAAAACTAGATTTAAATCAATTAAAAGAATTATTTATAAATTTAAACTTTATTTCAATATTTCAAACAGAAAATGAAATGAATTTATTAAATGAAATTTATGAAACTTTAAAAGACGAAGAAGATTTAATAAGTATTGATCATATTTTTATATTTTGTTTATCAATATTAAGTTTATTTGAATATTATATTTTATCTAATTATCAAATGAATAATAACAATAATAACAGTAACACAATTGATACAGAAAGTAATGATAATCAAAGAGAAATAATAAATTCTGCTAGTCAAAAACATTTAAAATATAATAATAGTTCTAATAAACTTCTTCAAAAAAATTATTCTCTTAGAACAGTTGGTTTAAATGATGATGTTGGAACTAAATTAGATGTAATAAATAAAGATTTAGCAAGTAGAATTATTAATAATGCTAAATTTGGGGGTTTTGATTCAGATAATAATTTTATTATTACTTGTAACAGCGCGAAATTAATTTCAAAATATTTTATTAGTTTTTATCAAAATTATAATAACCCAAATCTAAATAAAGAAGATTATCCAAGAGAAACTAATAACAATAAATATAAGCCATTAAAAAGAATATCTGCATCAAGTAATAAAATAAAAAACCAAGAAAAAAACTTTAATAAATTACCAAACAATTCAGAAATAAGAAGGAAAAATAAATCAAATACAAATTCCAAAAGAATAGAACAATTATATTTAGAAAGTAAAAAAAAAAAAAATCAATTAGAAAAAGAAAAAGAAAAATATTTAGAAAAAAAAGAAAAAGAAGAAAAGAAAATATGTACATTTAAACCAAGAATTAATTCAAATTCTCAATATAGAACAAATGTAATTCCAGTAGGAGAAAATAATAATCCTCAAGAATTAAGAATGGAACTGTTATATAAAAAAGGAACTGAAAATTTATTAAATAAAAAAGATAAAACAAATGATGAAATTGAAGTTGAAAAATATAAAAATGAATTAACTTTTAAACCAAATATTAATGAAATTAATTATGAAGTTTTTAAAAGAAATAATAATATTGATAATTATGAAGTTCAAAAATTTAATCAAAGATTACAAAAAGGAAGGGAAGAAAGAGAGTTAAGAGAAAGTGCTTTAGAAAGAGGAGAATTTTTTATTCAAAATCCAAGAAATGTTTCAGATAAAAAAAATGTTTCTAAAAAAAGAGATTTTGGTTTTAGTGAAGCTAAAAAAAAAAATTTACTAGAAAAAAATATATATGATAGTAATTTAAATTATATTAATAATCATGAAAATGAAAATCCTATTTTACAAATTGATGTTAATTTAAAACATGGAATGAAAAAAAAAGTGTATGTTTATGAAGGAGATACTGCTGAAAATTTGGCAAAAGATTTTTGTATTGAAAATGGATTAGATGATAAAATGAGAAAAAAATTACAAGCTTTAATTCAACAAGAAATTGATAAAGTTTTTCAAATTGATGATTAATTAAACAATAAGTAATATATATAATAATTGATTTCCATGATATTTTATTTTTTTATATAAATGCAAATTTTTATTAGATTAAATTAACCTTATTTTTATTATTAGTTCTTAAATTAAAATAATCTAATATTTATTATAAACTAAAATGAAATTCCTTTAAAGATTAAAAATAATTTTTTTTTCAAAAAAAAAATATTCATAAACAACCATTTAAAAATTAGATTTACTTTAAAATTAAAAAAAATATTTCAATTTTAATTTATTTCTTAACAGTTTTATTTAAAATATCATGATGATAAGTTGTATCAAATAACTGTGATTTTTTAGTCCAAGTATCTCTTAATTTTCCTAATTCCTCAGGTTTTCCCTTAAAAAAATCTTTCATATTAATAGGTTGTCTAAAGCTATCTCTATATCTAGGATCCATAGCATGTTTATTAGTAGTTATGAACATATTATAATCCATTCCTTGAAAATGAACACAATCATCATTTGCTATTTGAAAATGTTTTTTAACTGTTGGATAATCTTTGCAATTTTGACCTAAATCACTATATGTTGTTTCATATTGCCATGCATTTGGATTTGGAAGTAAATAATCTCTTTTTTTCCTTGTGTCATATTGACTAGTACAACGATCTTCATACCAATTCCCTTCACATACGTCACAATCATATGTGGCTGGAATGTTTCCTTCTGATTGAGGTGTGAAATACATGTTCATTTTTTTTATCAAGTTATAAAATTTATTAAATAAAATTTTATTTTTTATTAATTTCTTTTTTTAATCAAGAATTATATTTTTTTAGCAAATATTATAAAGATTATACAATTTAATCTATTTTATGATTTTGAAATTATTTAAATCTTTTTTTTGAGAATATATAAACATAGTTTAAATACATTTTTCCATTTTAATTTTTTAAAATTATGGTTAACCATTTAAAAAAATTTACTCCATTAAAAAAAATAAAAGGCCAATTTTTTAATATAAAATCATTTATAAAAGTATAATTTAAGATGCTAATAAAAAATAAATGATTGTTTAATAACAAAATTATTTCTATTAATGTAAATCAATGTAAAAAATCTATTGGCTTTTAATTCAAATTAAAATAAATAAATTTTTTTACTTCTTAAAAAAAATAATAAGATTTTGACCGAATTTGAAAACCTGTTCAAAGAATTAAACTATAAAATATAATCAAAAGAAAAAAATATAATAAAAAAATTTTCAAAATGAGCTATGAACAAAAAGAATTTGAATTAATTAGTTCATCAAAATATCCTCCTCCTATACTTGATAAAGAATTTTTATATTCACATTCTATTCATGATGATTTATATAAAGAATTATACAAAAATAGTGAAGATTTCCAATCAATTGTATCAGATGATAGATATCCAACAACAAAAGAAAATGAAAGTGAAGAATTCTTATTCCAAGATAATTTTTATGAAAATTATATCGTAAATAAAGATAAAGTAAATGAAAATAATATTTCTTTGAATGAAGAAGAATTATTTCATTTTTATAATATTAAAAAAGAGAAAAAGAAAAAAGAAATAAAGAAAATCGATTATAAAATTTTTCATAAAGCATCAGAAGAATTTTTTCAGTTATTAAAGAAAACAAAAAGAAAAATAAAAAAACCAGACTTTTTTAAAGTTTGTGAAGAAAAAATAAATCCTTGTGTAATAAAGATTGAATTCATAAATGATAATGATTCAGTTATTATTAAAAATAAAGTTATAAAAAAAACCATTAAAAAGGGTATAAATAATAAACAAAAAAGAAAATTTAAACCAGATAGCTTAAGAAAAAAGATTAAAGCAAGATTTCACAAAAATTTAAAAAATGCAATTAATTCAAAATTAATTTCTACTGGTTCTGATATTTTTTTTGATTTTCTTCCTCAAAGCTTTGTAAACAATATTTCAAAAGAACTAAATAAAGAAGCATTATCTTTAACTTATAGGCAAATTCTAGAAAAAAATTTTGCAAAAGATGATAAAAATAAAGGTACTTACAAAAAAAAACCAAGTAAAATTAAATTTAAAAAAAATTTAAAGGTTTTAAAATATTTAGATAGTCATCCTGAAATTTCAGAGATTTCAGGTTTTAATGTTATTTCTGAAATGAAATATTCTGATATTTTAAAAGAATATTTTCTTTCTTCAGAATTCGAAGAATCAGTTAAACAATTAAAAGAAGAAAAAGAAAATGATGATTATATAAAAGAGTATATTATAAGAGCTAAATCATATATTAACTTTTTTATGAATGATTCAAATGATGATTATAATTTTGAATCTTCAAATGTAAGTGATGATTGTGAATATAATTGTTAAATAATATAAATTTTAAAATATAGTTGTCATAATTTGTAATTTTAAACAGTTCTTAAAAATTGATTAAAATAAATATGATTAAAAAAAATAGACTTTATAATTTCATATATTTTAGGTAAATAAAAAATAAATAAATTATAAATAATGACAATATTTAGGGAATTTTAATTGATTTAATGAACTTAAGATTATATTATATCAAAAATGTTAAAAATTTGTTGAAAAATATATAAATTTCAATTTTATTATTTATTATTGTAATTTAGCTAATCTATATTTTTCAACATTTATATTTATTTATTAAAATTATCAATAATTGAACAAACATAAAATTAAAAAATTGAAATATATAAATATCTCAAAAAACAAGATTTTTCCCTTTTAACAATAAAAAAAATTTAATCTCAAAAATAATTTATAATATATTAAATAATTTAACTTATCATATTAACATATATTTCCAATTATTACTATTATTATCTTTTTTATTCTTCAAATGAAAAAAACTTGTTCTATTATAATTTTCTTCACAAAAAAACCTTTTAACATCATTATATCATTAAAACTTTTTTAATATAAAGTTGAATTTTACCATATTAAATATACATATCGTCTTTTATGAAAAAATGCTTTCATTCTTTTTTTCTATTGTTTTCTTAGAATAATGACTTACATAATTCTTCTTAAATTCTTTTATTTTTTTGCATTATTATTATTTTTCTCATATTGATTAGTAGTCTTTTTTTCTAAATCTTCTTTTGAATATTGTCTCATAGATCTTTTAAAATCGGTAGAATTTCTAAAATTAGAATCTCAATAAAATTTTATTTTATTCCCAATAATAGGTAATTTATAAATAAAATCTTTTTTAGATATTCCTGAGATGATGATTCTTCATATTTCGAAATTTTATTATAAGTTTTTTTAAATTTAATATCAGGAAACACATCATCTTTATTATTATTAAATTTTCTAATACTTTTAATAGTAGCAACATTAATAGAATCTTCAACTTGAAGAAAATAATTTGTATCATCATTCATACTTCTAATAAAGTTATTTTTACAATTAATGAAATTAAATTATTGATTTTGACTCTTCTTCAATTAAATCTTTTAAATAAACATGACTTTAACATTGTTTAGTCTTTTATTAGCATCATAAATTAACATATTTTTAGTTAAATCATAACATTAATTGGACATGTTTAAATTTTGTTTAAATCCATTTTCCCATTTATTTCAAAATATTTCTATTTACCAAAAAAATTATAAATATTATTTTTAGGAGTTTTATTTTTTTAATAAAATAATAATGAGAAGAAACTATAGTAATGTTCCACAAAGAAATATTAATGTAGAAGAAAGAGAAGAATTTATAAATTATGTAATAGAAAACGGAAAATACAAACCATCATTTTACCCAGCATCAAACTTAAATCCAGATTATTTAACAGGAAAAATAGGGCAAGAATATAAGGGAGTAAGAACGCCTCAAGCATATTTTCTTAGAAGATATCATGGAATACCTCAACCAATAGATAATTATTATATAGAACATAGAAATAATTTTAATGATTATTATACCCTTGGTAAAGATTATAATCCATTTGATGAATATCAAAATCAATTCAGAGTTCCTTATCTAAATAGACAAAATAATTTTAAGAAAGAATATAATAATTATTATAGGGATAGTAATCTTCCAATTAATGATTTAAGGTATAATTATAGTAAAGATAATTATAAAGAAATTCATTCTGTTTCGAAATCTATGAATTCCTTTGATTTAGAAGAATATAAAAGAAGAATTAATGAAAGGGAAAAACAATTAATTAGTAATTATGAAACATATAATAAAATTAAAAATGTTCCAAATATAGCTCAAATAAAAACTAATGATAATTCAAATATTAAATTCACTGAAATAAATCATTCTACAAATAATCCAAATATATCAAACATTAAATTCACTGAAATAAAATCATTAAATAATAACACAAGAAATATTTCAAATAAAGTTTCTCAGGGTAATTACAATACAACAGTAGTAAGTAATCCAAATAATGTTACTATTTCAACTTATAATTCAAGAAATACTCCTAAATATAAAATAACAAATTATTATACAGATTATAATAATCATCAACAATTTCCTAAAGATATTAATGAACATGTTGAAATGCCAAGTAAAATTTATTTTATTTAAATTTTTAGATAATAATGAGATAACATATAGAGTTTTAAACACTGAATCTAATATTTATCCGAATTCTTCTAAAATTATTAAAAATTATCATTATACAAGTGAGAAATAAGGAAAAGTTTATTTTTATTTAATATATATTTTTTTTATAAAGAAAAATTGAAGATAATAATTAAATTTTAATTCTAATATTTAATAAATCTATGAAAAAAAATTTTTAAATTAAGTTATAAATATTTTAGTAAATCATTATTATATAAAGCAATATATCAAATTTATAAAATTATCTTAAATTATTTTTTAACAAGAACAATTTTTACATTTTTCTTCTTCATTTTCAATTTCACTTAAATCAAAACCTTCGCTGGAAAAATTTTTCACATGACGACAATTACGATTGATATTATTATTGCGACTAGAATTTTTAGATAATTGATTATTTAACAAAGGAACAACATGTTTAATATATAATTCTTTAACAGTTTCTTCAAATAAATTATCAATATTATCTCCATTAGCTGCACTAGTTTCAAAATATTTTTTAATATTATTATTCTCTGAAACAAATTGATTTATTTCTTTTTCAGAAACAACTCTTTCATTTTCAATATCTTTTTTATTTCCAACTAAAAATATTATAATATCTTCAGAAGAAACTTCTTCAATTTCATTCAACCAAAAAGAAAGAGAATTAAAACTTTCTATATTATTTATAGAGAAAACTATAAATATACATAATGCACTTTTATAAAAATTTTTTATAATTGAATGATAAACTTCTTGTCCACAAGTATCCCATAATTGAATTCTTACTTTTGAATTATTTACTTTATAATTTTTCCATGAATGATCAAAAAATAAAGTTGTTTTATAATCTTCGGTGAATATGTTATTTACTCCTCGTGATATTATACTACTTTTTCCTACTCCTGGTTCTCCTATTAATACTGTTTTAAAATTAAATTCACTTGTCACTTCTGAAGGTAATGGGATTATTTCTATGTTATCATTAGACATTTTTTTTGAAGTAAATTTATTATAATTTTTTTTCTTTATTTTTTTAAAAAAACATTGAAATTAATTTCCATAAATTCTTTTGTTTTTATTATATTGAATTTTTATAAAATCCAAACTCAGAAATAATAAAATTATTTTAATATTTAATATTTTTTTTAAAAAACATATAATTCAAATTTATATTAGATTTAATCAAAATGAAGAAAGTAAAAATAATATTATTAGGTAGTGCAACAGTAGGAAAATCTTCAATCATTAGTCAATATACTTTACAAAAATTTAATTTAGAAAATACAAATTCAACTGCATCAGATAAAACAAAAAAAACAGTTGAGATAAAAGAAGAAAAATTGGAATTAGAAATTTGGGATACTGTTGGTCAAGAAATTTATAAAAATGTAAATAAAATATTTTTGAAAAATTCAGACATTGTTATTTTAGTATATGATATTACAAATAATAAATCTTTTGAAGAATTACAATATTGGTATAATCAAGTTAAAGAATTTAATCTTAATTCAGAAACTATTTTTGCAGTTGTTGGAAATAAAAATGATTTAAATGAAAATAAAATTGTTTCAAAGGAAAAAGGAGAAGAATTATGTAAAAAATTAGGTATTAATATTTTTGTTGAAATAAGTGCTAAAATTTATAAAAATGTTGAAAATTTATTTGATGATGTTTTATTTGCATATATTGATAAAAAATTTAATAAAGAAATAGAGCAATTTAACGAAAAGAATAATATTTATGAAACTAAAACAAAAATTAATGAAGGAAAATTATATACTAAAAGCTATATATTGGATAAATCTTCTTTTTCCCAAAAACAAAAAGAAGAATGTGAATGTTAATTAACATATGTAATATATAAAAATGTTATAAAAAAATATGAATAAATAATTTAATTTAAAATAACGAATGATATATAATATGAATGTAATTTTCATAATTTTAAAATAGAAATATAAATATTTATTTATTAAAAAGTGATTTTGATAATTAAATAATATAAAAAGAAGTAATTCAAATTTTAATCATTATTTTATAAATAAAAAATCTATTTATACTTAACATGATTATTAATGTTTGGTAAAAAAGGATTTGATTCTTTTTTATTTTTTATAATTATATTTTAAGAAATCTACATATAAATATTAAATAAAAATTCCCTAAATATGAATGTTAAGTGGATATCAAGCTATAAATAAAACATAATATTTTTTTTCATCAATTCTCAAAAAAACAGTCTAATTGTGAAATTTTCTTATAAGACAATATATTTTTAAAATAACTTAAGATAATATTTTGGCTGTTATTTTTTAATAGTTTTTTTTTTCTTCATTTTAAATTAAATTTATATCTTACTCCATTTACAAATTTTTGTATTCATTATCAAAATAAATCATTTAAGAAAGAATTCATATGTAATATATTATAATAATGAATAGTATCTTACAACACTGTTATTAATGCTAATAATTCAAAAAAAAATTTTTATTCTAGTTCTATTGAAATGAGATACTTTTTATATAAAATTCATTTAATAAATTTTATGATTTTTTTTTATTTTTTAATTTTTAAATTTTTAAAAATATATTTTTAAAAGATATAATTATTAATTTTATAATTATTTTTTTTATATTTTAAATTTAATTGTATAAATTTAATATATTCCATTTCTGAATTAAATATAATTTACTACAAAGTTAGATATTTATAGAAGTAGAAGTGATATTTGATCCCGTTCTTTTAATTTTAATTCCTAAATTTTTTTGTTTTATATAACAAAAAGCATTATTTATTCTAATAGTTCCTTTTCCTATTAATTTAGAGTTAAAACTTAAATTTCTTAAAATACCAAACATAACAACAATCCCAACCATAATACAATAAAAAATTGCTACTAAATTAAATAAATTAACTTTAGATTGGAAGACTTTTTTAATATTATTTTCGTCATTATAAAAACCTTTATAAACTAATTCTTGTACAATATTAATAACAAAAGATAAAGTAGATTCCATTAATTGGAATTCATAGTCAATAACATTTTGAATTATTATTTCTTGATTAGTAGAATTTTTAGCTGTTAAATAATCATTAAAAATATTTAATATTTTTTGAAAAATGGCATCTAATGCAATTAACAAACCATCAGTTACTAATTTTGATTCTTGTTGAGTTTCTAAAACAAATAAACATTTTTCATTTGAACCACAAATTTTTTGCCGAATTGAAGTATTATTCCATGGAATTTTTAACATTGAATATAATTCATGAGTTTCTTTAAAAGATTTTATTCTTGTGTTTAAAATTTCTTGATTATTTTTATATATATTATCTAAAATTAAAGAATAATTCTCAAAGACATCTTCATTACCATTTTTTTTTGAAATTAATAAAATTCTTAATGAATTATAATAATAATAAGCTAAAGTATATCTATAAGTTAATTGTCCAAAATCTTTAAATATATTTTTAATATCATTGATATATGAAAGTGAATATTCAATTTTAAGGAAAAAATAGATAATTATTAAACAAAGAAAAAAAACGATTAAAGTACAAAAATATTTTATTTTTCTTATTCCAGGATTTTTCATATGTATTAATATATTTGTAGCAGTTACAGGTTCAACATCTTCATCGAGTTGTTCTTCTTGATTTATGGTACTATTTAAATTTTGTACAGTTGAATTTTGATTTTTTTTTATTGTTGACATTCTTTTAATTTTTGGATACATTTTTGTAGAAGAATTTTTTTTGGCTAAATTCATTAAACTGGATCCATTTACATTTTGCTCAAGATTTGTTTTTCCTTTTGTATTTAAATTCAATAATATATTTGAGCTTTTTATTTTTGTCGTTGATGTTTTTTGAAATATTTTTTTTGTGTCTGTTTTTGTTATATTAGTGTTGTTATTCATTTGAGTAATATCTGAATTATATTTTTTTAAATTTGCTAAACTAAATGTCTTTGTTAAATTTATATAATCTTCAATTTTATTTTTAATTATAAAATTATCTCTTTGATTTTTAAAAGAATAAACTCCTTCTTGAGTAAAATCAACAAACATATTTAAAACATTTGAAAAAATTGTTCTATTTTCATAGTATAGAAAAACAAGAACAAAAGAGAAAAAAATAAGATATAAAATTATTCCAAAAATTTCCAAAATTAAATAAACTTTACTTTCTTTATTTGAAAAATGTTCAAAACAATCTTCAAGAGATGTTTGAAAAGAATTAAAATAATATTTAAAATTAGATTCATAATTGACAATTAAAAAAAAAGATTCAATACCAAAAGAAGATTTAACTTCAATTTCTTTATTATCTACATATTTATCTAATAAAATCATATCAACATCAGATTTGATATTTTCATCGTTGTCAAAAGCCCCTAAATTATGAGCATATCTAAAAGCATATTGAGCTTGAGAAATATAATCTGAAAAATAAGTTTTATTTTGAAAGTCTATTTGAATTTTAGTAAAATTTCTCTCTTCTAATATTTCTGTATATTCCTCTCCTAATATATTTTTATGTTTAAGATAATATTCATAAAATGATTGATAATTTTTATCATAAATTATTGAATTGTTTACTATATTACTTTTGTAATCTTCTATTGAATTTATATCATTTTTCCAAAGATTTGAAAACTTAAATAATAAAGATAAAATTGATGAAAAAATTATTAATAATTTATCTCTTTGATAATAATTATAAAAAAGGCATTTAAAAATTAAATGAGCTGTCTTTATCATGTTATTTTGAATAAAAATAATTACAATATAAATTATAAGAGAAAATATTATCAAAATTAAAAGAACAAAATTCAAAAAAGTAAAATATTTAAATTCTTTTATTTCAACTCTATTAACAATAACTTTTTTATCATTTTTTTCTTCATTTTCATTTGTTTTTTCATTATTATTCGGAATAATAAAAGAAGATACTTCATGATTAATGGAAACTTGCTTTTTATAACTTTTTTTGGCTAAGACTTGATTATTTATTTGATTATAATTATTATTATTATTATTATTGTTATTATTGTTATTATTATTATTATGAATATTTGATTGATTCATATTATTTTTATTCAAAGAATTAAAAGAACTTAATTGGATACCTCCTTTTCTTGTTCCTAGATAAGGTAAACTCTTACTACTATATCCAAAATCATTGTAAAATGAATTCCTTTTTATAGGTGAAACTAATGAGGTTGAAATTTCTTTTAGTTTAAAAATAAAAAAAGGAGTATCATATAAAATTTTTAGACTTATTTTTATTAAAAAATAATTCTCTTTATCTTCTTTTTCAATTTCTCCAGTTTGATAAACTTTAATTGAGTTTCTAAATTTATAAAGTGATTCATTTAATCTTTTATAATATTCGTCATATAATTCTATTCCATTAAATTTTGTTAAAATTTTTAATAAATTTTGAATAACCACTTTTTTAGATCTTTGTAATTCAGGATGACTAACTTTTATATTTTCCATAGTTTTTTTACTATAAATATTTTCAACATCATTTCTAGATTTTATTAGAATATCAGTGAAACTTCCAGTATTATTTAAATTTTCTTTATAATGGGTTTCTAAATCAGATAATAATTTAAATTTAACTTCTTCTCCAATATAACCTCTATTTGGTCTATATAAACCTTTAGAAAAATATTCATTAGCACTTACTTCTAAATTATGCTTAATTTCTTCTGCCTTTAATTCTTCTTTTGCAAAAGCTTTATTTAAATAATTTTGATTAATTTCAAATAATTCAAGTAAATTGATATCAAATTTTTGAATAATTTTCATTCCAAGAGCATAATTAGTATCGAAATTATTACTAATTGAAACTACATTAAGGTTTTTATCTAAAATAAAACTATACTTATTTTCTTCTGCTCTAAAAACAATATTTGAAATGACAACTAAATTTTTATATATTCCAGGTATTGAAGCTGTTCTTATTATTATTGGAAATGTTTGACAATTTATAGTAAAAATGAAAATTTCTTTTTGAAAAAAAGTATTTTGTTCAGAGATTACTTCTTTAATAACAATATTTTGATGAGCTTCTGCAAATTCTTTAGGAAATAAAGCAGATATATCAGATCCAATTAAATTTGAATGTATAAATCCTAATTTTGTTGTTAAATATTCTGAAATATAATTTATAATTAGACCTTTTGAAAATGAAAATATTATATTATATCCTTGATTTATATCATTGAATTTTTTATGTAATTGTTCAATTAATTTTTCAAAAGTATTATCTGTTATATACATTGAAAAAATATTTTTATTATTTGAAAATTGAAACACTATTGGGATTATATCTTTTGGAACTGAACCTTCATTGAATAATTCAAAAAATATAAAAATTTTATAATATGATTCTATTAACATTTTTTTATTTAGGAAATATAAAATATTTGATGTTATTTTTTTATATAAATGTATTTGTGTTTTAATTAAATTAATAATATTTGATGTATTGTGCCCAGATAAAAAGGGATTTTCCATATTTTTTATTTCTCCTGTATCATTATTCCTATTAACTTTTATTGAAGCTTCAAATATTTCTTTATATTTCACAATTTGAATATAATTTTCTGAATATTTTATTATATGTTGTTCAGTTATTTTCATTTTTTCAAAATTAAAAAAGATTTCTCGAAATTTAACATTGGAATCTAAATTTTGATAGTTTTGAATATTAAATGTTTTAATATATTTTTGAGATAAACAATATATTCTAATAGTTTTCACTATAGATAATTTTTCAACATTAAAATGAAGAAAGGTCTGTAATATTGAATAACTTTTAATATAATTTTTTTTGAAAGTGTAATAATATTCTGCAAGTAATAAAGATAAATCATAATCTAAAGTGTAATCAATTTGAACAAATGAAGTTTCAATTAAAAACCCCATTCTTTCAATTAAATTAGGAAGAAAATTTATTTTAAAATTTGTTCCTGAGGGAATTATTCTTATTAATTTACATTTACAATGCTCATTTTTACATTCAGATTGATGTTCAAAAAAAACATTCAATATATTTTGAGAAGTTAAGTCACCATTTTTTTTTTGAATCAATTTTAATTTTTCAAATATAAAATAAAAAGTATCATAAACTGTTATGTCAACAATTTTAACATCATTAATCTTAAACAATTCAATTTTGCATTTTTTTAAAAGATAACCTTCATTAATATTATTATATATATACATTAATAAAAAACAAAGAAAAACTTTACAAATATTTAAGAAAATACATTCTTTCACTTTTGTTATTTTAAAATTACTTATGTATAAAATTATTTCAATCACTCCGTTAGCAAAACAAAAAGTTAAAAAAAATTGAATTAAATAATTAATTGGAGTATCAAAATTATATCTTGAGACACTTGAAAAAAACAATGTAATTAATAGAATCATAATAATAGAAATAATTATAATTTTATAAATCTTTAAATAAGAATCTTTTAAATAAAGTTCAACACATTGAATAATAATTAAATTTTGAAAAATAATGAGAATAATACATCTATTTCTTTCAAATTTATCTCTAAATGGATGATTATCAAAAGGAAAAATTAAATTTATTACTTGATCATAAATAAAAGTACAATAAATAGTAAAAAAAATTGCACAAGTATTTAAAATCGCAAAAGTAATGCAAATTACATTTGGATATTCTTTTTTAATAATAAAAACATCAGGAAGGAAAATAATATAATAAATATAAAATAAAAATTCTATAAAAATTGGACTGCATAAAAGTTCAAAATAAAAAATTCCTTTTATTGCTTTTGATAAAGTAATTGTTTCAACATTAATATGATATTTAATTCTAATATATAACTTCACCAGTAAAAAAGTATAAATCATTTTTTTAATAATTATCATACTACAAATAATAAAGTAATGAATTAGTTTTAATTTAAATACTTCACAAATTTTATGAAAAGATATTGTTCTAAAAATTGAGGCAATTTCTACTTTACCTTCTCTATCTTGTTTAGTAAGTTCAAAATTACTTGTTAAGATAAATAATCCATTAAATTTTATTATTTCCATCAATGCATAAAAGACAACACTTTGAATTATGTCAGATTTTAACATTAAAATTATTGTTACTATTGGACTAAGTTTTCTATGTACACTTTTTACTATTTGTACATATGGATTTATTTCCATTTTTTTTAAATTTATATTTTCATTATTATATTTTCTTATGATTATTTTAGTTTTTTTATAATATTATTGAAATAATAAAAATTTTAAATAATTTCATATTTATGCGTTTTTTAAATTATTATTGAAATATATTATATTTTATATATTCTCCTATATTTAAATATTATGAAATATAATACTTTAGTCTTTATTCTCTTTATCTTTTTGATCTTATCTCAATAATTGTTTATATATATTTCAAAAAGAAAAAATATCTTGCAAAATTATAACAATAAATCAAAATAAAAAAAAGAATATTCTTTTTTCAGAAAACAAATATGTATGGTATTTTAGCTCCTTTTTTTTAGTGAAAATTCAAAGAATAATTGAAGGAATATTTGAAGGATTTTGACTTTTCTTATAATAATTGAAATAATAATTATCATAGATTAATTTTATTGTGTGTGTTAATTAAAATAATAATATCTTGACCAGAAATTGAAAAAAAAAAATCAGTTGATTTTTCTAATTGGATTTGTTTATATTCTTTTTAGATTTTATAATTGTTCAGATCTATTGAGGGCCAAAATTTAAGAATTTTTGGGGATTTAAGACAAAGTATTAAATATGATATTTAAAAATGATTATACATTATTTTATTATTTTTTACAATTAATGAGTCTTTAATGCCTATTTTTGAAATATTAAGCACCAGAACCACCAAATAAAAAATAATATTTTAAACACATTAAATCAAAATAATAAATTTATAATCAAATATATAAATATAAATATATCATTTATAAAAAATTAGTTTAATAAAACAAATATAAAAAAAATATCATTGTCAAATAATATTAAAAGTCTAAAAATCCTATATATAATAACAAAAAAAAATGCAAATATAGATTCATTCTTTAAAAACATTATCTTTAAATTGTCCTAAATAATTTCCAGCAGGAAAATAATTAGCAACTCCATAATAAATACCATCTTTACTTTTAGCATAACCAAAACCAACTTCTTGTGAATTTTTCCAAATTAATTGAGTGAAATGTCCAGTTCCACTTTTAAAATCATTTTTATTAAAATTAAAATCTTTAATTTCATTATACCAACTTTGACTCATATCATTACCATTAATAGGATAACCTTGACACATAAATAGATTTTCTCCTAATGGAGAACCTTTATATTGATTTTTTGAATGTTGGAAACTATTTTTTTTTGCTAATTCTTTAGCATAATTTTCTGCAATTTTACATATTTCTAAATTTAATTTTAAAGGAGGAGAATGATGTTTTTTTCTAAATTTATTATGAATTTCTAAACTCTCTTTTTGAAAATCATTCATTGGAATATCTCCTTTAAAATTTGAATTTATATTATTATTTGTGTTTGTTGTATTTTTTGTTGTTTTTTTTGTTGTTTTTGTCACTTGAGTTCTTTCAATTTCTGTTTTTGTTTCTGTGGAATTTCCTTTTTTTGTTATTGTTGTCTTTTTTATTTCTCCTTCTTTTTTTTCTATTATTGTTTTTACTATTGTTCCATCTGGTTTTTTCTCTGTTCTTTCTTCTCTTGAAGTATATCCTCCTGATGATAATTGTTTTTGGATTTCGTTTTTGTTTTCAGTTTCCTTTTGGGTTGATTCTTTTGGAATTGATTTCTCTTTATTCTCTTTTTTATTTTTATCTTTTGTTGAACCACAAACACCCATATTTTAATTTTTATTTGGTAATTATATTTTATAATTTTTTGATAGTTGTGGATATATTTATATTATTAATAATATTTTTATATTTTTATTTTGTAAAAAAATAATTAAATTCAATATCTTGTGTTAGTATTTATTTTTTAATTTACCTAAAAATTATTAAAATTCAAAAAATGGATGTGTCAATTCTTATTCAAAATCCAATATTATATAATGATTTCCTTCTTAATCAAACAAATACAAAAAATTTTAAGGAAGAAACAATAAAAAATAACATAAATAAAATATATCAAAGATTAAAAAACATAAATGAAAAAGATGAAGAAGACAAATATTTATCATTATCATGTATTTATGGAGCATTTTTAGGAGATTCAATAGGAAGTTGTAGTGAATTTAAAAAAAAAAATTCAAAAAATCATGAAAGTATTTTTAAATTGAAAAAAGGTATATTTGAAATTGGAGAATTAACAGATGATAGTGAAATGGCTATGTCGGCAGCATTTGCATATTTAGATATTCCTTTTAAAGAATCTTCAACAATTCAAGATTTTCTTTTTTATTATTTTTGTATTTGGAAAAATAGTCACCCTAAAGATATTGGAGTGGCTACTCAAAAATCATTAAGTTTATTTGAGCCTAATGTAAATACTATATTAAATACAAAATTTAATCATACTATTAAAAAAAATACAGAAGATATTAATAAGAATTCCTTAGCTAATGGGTTTTTAATGCGAATATCTCCTTTTATTGTTTATTTTTATTATGCTTATTATGATTTAATTAATGAGATTTTTGAAGAAGATATGAGGTCAAAGAGATATTTATATTTATATTATAAAATTTATGATGAATCATATAAAAATGTTATAATTACTCATCCTAATGAAGAAAATGTTGTGATTTCTGCTATATTTTCTTTTATGGTCTTTACTGCAATGAAAAAAAAAAAAAGTAAGGATGTTTTAGATTATTTAACTACATTAATAAATCATAAAAGTTTTATAAATAGACATGTCAATAAAGAAGTGGCTAAACAAGCATTAACAAAAGTTTTAGAAGTAATTAAACAAGTTAAAGAAAAAAAACAATTTGATGTATATAGTCAAATGGGATATTATTTGCATGCATTTAAACTCACAATTTATTTTTTATATAAATATCCTCAAATGGAAAAACCTGAAATTTATGAAAATCAGAATTGCAATAATTTATATAGAACAATAATGGAAGAAATATGTGATTTTGGAGGTGATACTGATACTAATTGTGCTATTGTTGGTACACTTATAGGACCTTTAATTGGATATAAGAAATTTGATCAAAATTTATTTGATATTTTTATTCATTTTTTTCCTAAAACTAGACTTCAATATATATCTGCTTTTATGTTTGAATATGTCGAAATTTTAGAAAATAAATATTTATATAATTATGATCCTTTTAAAGAGAAAAAACAAGAAATAAATGAAGATAGTAAAGATTCTCAAGATTTTCAAATTATTGAAAAAACGAAATACGATAAGAAAAAATTTCATTTTGTGACATATAAAGTTTTAACAAAATTTTTGAATGAACAATAAAAAAATAAAAGAATAAGGTAATAATAAAAAAATAATGAATTATTTTTTTTCATTTTTCTTATTATTTAATAAAAAATAATAAAATGAAAACTAAATATCTTTTTATAATCACAAATATTTGAGATTAATGAATTCAAATTTATTTGATTAATTAAACAAATCAGTTTATTAACTTTACAATTTTAATAAAAAAAACACAATTAAAAATTTGAATTAATAAAAACTGAATAAAAGTTCTTCTTTATTCTTGATAATTGACAAACTTCTAAATTAATAGTATCATGTATTCCAGAAGAATTATAAAGATTATAAACTTTATAAATATCTTCCCTTTTTTAATCATTTTTAATTTTATTCATTCATTTAATATAATTGAAAACTTCAAGACTTTTATGAATTTCTTTTGATTACTTTAAATAATTTATCATTTTTTTATTAATAATTAATATCTAATCAATCATAACATATCCATTTAATTCACATAATTTCTATAAAAGGATTTATGAACTTCAAATAATCTGTGATCAAAAGATTTAAATGCATAAAGATATTCTATTATTTTATCTGTGTTAATTCATTCTTTTAATGTATTATATAAATGATAATATTTTAGTTCAATAATAATTATAATCATTTATTTCAGGAAACATCTTCATTATTGAATATTTTTTATTAAAAGGATTGAATAATAAAATATAATATTTTTAATTGAGACAATTGTAAAATAAAATTAAAAAAATTAATTGATTTTTATGTAGAAAATAAAGTTTTTTAAATTAAAATTGAACAGAAAAACATTCATAATCACTTATAGTAACATTTTCTTCTCCAGTGAATTCATATTTATCAGTGATATTGTAACAACTATTTCCACCATTAGTACGATTATCATTTCTTTGGGTACATTTATCGTAAATTAATATATCGCCACAATAATATCCAAAACCTATATGTGTCTTTGCTCCAACACTACAATAATTTTTTCTATCTTCTCTTTCAATTATGTATTTCTTTTTTTTATCTAAAGAAAAAATAAAAGTTGATGGATGACTTTTCCATTGATCAGTAGTATCCCATGAAATAGGATTATATCCACCATATCTTTTCCCTTTTGTAGTTTTTACTATAATTAAAGTTGGACCTTTATTATCACATTTCTTATGAAATGTATCCATTAGATCTCCGTCTATTGAGGCTTTATACAATAATTGATATTTAATTGGTGAGTTTGGATTTATCCAATTTGTTATTAAATTTTTTTCTTCATTATTTATTAATATTGTTGATAGTAAATTATTGGTGTCTTTGAATTTATTTATTTCTTTTTTTAATTCTTTTATTTCTTCAGTATTTTTTTTACATTTGTTTTCTAATTGAATAATTTTTTCTTTTAGAACATTATTTTCTTCTTTTAAATCTTTCACAAATGTTGATAAATGTTTTACAATTTCATTTATATCTTTATTTTCTTTTATTAAAGGAATATTTAAGGAAAAATCTACCAAATCATTTTTTATTTCAAAAATAATTTCTTCTTCTTTTATCTTTCCTATAAATTTTTTTTTATTGAATAATTCAATAATTTTATTATAAATTTCTAAATTATCATCAAATATTCTAAAAAATTTATTTATACATTCAAACTCTTTTTTAGTAAATGATTTTTCAAATTTTTTGAGAGGAATAGAATTTTTTTCATAAATATTAATATTAATAATATTTGATTTATAATTTAAATGAACATCAAATATTTTACCATCGATGTCTATAGAAATATCAAATGATTTAACAGTTTCCATTGGTTTTGGAGCCTCCATTTATTATATTATCATAAAAATATAAAAGAAATTTAAAATCTATATAACATATGATTAATTATTAGATTTATAATAATCTCAAAAAAAAAATAAAAAAAAAGTTAAAAAACCCAAAAAAATAAAATTTGTAATATTATAATAAAATAATATCATAAACCACTTAATATAAAACACATTAACCTTTTAAAAAAAACATAAATAAATAAAAAATGTCACATAAAATCCCATGCTTAATAGGAGATATAGGTGGAACAAATGCTCGTTTTACCTTAATCCTGGTAACATCAAACCCAGAAGAAAATCCTGAAGAAATAGAAACAAAATATTGGGAAACATTCCAATTTCCAAGCGTAAAAAGTGTATTTGACAACTTTCTCGAAAAATATCAAAACACAGATAAATATCCTCAATTTGGTGTTTTTGGAGTAGCTTCTCCAGTGAAAAATAACACACTTCTTCAATTTGTGAATATTCCTCATTGGATTCCAACAAATGGAGATGAATTAGCTAAAGAGTTAAAAATGAAAAAAATAGTTTTTATGAATGATTATGCTGCAAATGGTTATGGAATTCAAACTAAATTAATTGAAGGAAAAGATTATCTTTGGGTTAATAAACAAGAAATAGATCCAAATGGAACTAAATTAACTTTTGGTGCTGGAACTGGACTTGGTTTTGGTTATTGTGTTAAAGACCCTCATTCACCCCATTATATTGTTTGTGACTCACAAGGAGGAAGACAAGATTATGTTTCTAAAAATGATTTACAATATGCTCTTATGGCTTATTTAGCTAAATATTATGGTGTTGACCATGTTTCTGTTGAAAGAGCTTCTTGTGGTCAAAGTCTCATTCCAATATATCAATTTTTAAAAGATTATGAAAAAATTGAACCTGAACCTACTTTATATGCTAAATTAAAAGATTTTCATGAAACAAGTATGAGTGATAATTATAGTGCTTTAAATAAAGAATTAGTTCAAAAAGGATTAAAAGAAGAATGTCCTTTATGTAAAAGAACTCTAGAATTATTTGTTGAAATTTATGGAGGAGTTTGTGGAAATTTTTCCACTTTAATGATGCCTTATGGAGGAATTTATATTTTAGGAGGATTAAGTGTTGCCCTTGAACCTATTATTGTTAAGAAAGGGATTTTTATGAAAGCTTATGGTGATAAAGGAAGAATTAAACCATTTTTAGATCAAATGCCTATTATGATTATTACTGTTCATGATATTGCTATTAGAGGATTAAGGGAATATTGCAGAAGATTAGTTGAAGAAGATGAGAAGAAATAAATATTTTAATATTTAAAAAAAATTCAATTTATTTTTTTTAATGTGAAAAACAATTTAGGGGTATTTTTATTTGCTTTTTTATGATTTATTAAATTTAAAAACTTATTTTTGATAAAAACACATTAATTTTTTTAAAACTCATTTCAAAAAAATTGTTATTTATTTTCATTATTTTTACCTCCACAACAACTCTTTTTACCTCCAGTTGTAACTTTTAAAGACATTCCTTTTTTACCGAATTCATCTTTATAAATAGCAACGATTTGATCGATTAATTCTTGAAAAGCTTCATTAACATTTATTCCTGTTTTTGCACTACATTCAAAAAATTTTAAACCATATCTTTGAGCTAATTTTTCTCCTTGTTCTTTTTTAATCATTCTATTTTCTTCCATGTCACATTTATTACCAATTAAAACTAAACACATATTTTTATTCGAACTTTTTTCTTCAACTTCTTTCATCCAAGTTTCAATATTTTCAAAGCTTTTTTCATTATCAATTGCATAAACTAATAAAATGCCCAAACAATTTTTTATATATTGAACTGATATTGATTTAAATCTTTCTTGACCTGCTGTATCCCAAATTTTTAATTTAATTTCTTTTGTTTCATTATTATCTAATTTTATTGTCACATTCTTTGTCTCACAATTTACTCCTATTGTTGACATATGTTCTTCCGTAAATTCTTTTTTTGTAAATACATTTGTTAACATTGATTTTCCAACTGCATAATCTCCTAATGTTCCTATTGCTATTATTTCTCTTAGAATTTTTGTCATTTTTATTTTGTTAAAGTAATTTAATTTTTATTAGAATAAAATTTTGAAAAGGAATTGAAAAGATTAATATTCATAAAATAAAAAATCAATAATTAATTTAATTTTTAATTGTTAAAAATCTTATATTTAATTATTATTATTATAATCAAATATCTCTTTTTTTAATAACATATAAATATAAAACAATTCTAAAGAGCAAAAATAAAAAAGAAATAAGAATATTTTTTTATAAATATTTTTAATAATTCAAATATAAAATATAATATATATTCATTTTTGTTTTAATTAAAACATTTTCAAAAATTAATAAAAAGAATTTTTTTCCAAAATAAAAAAATTTAGATTATTTAGTAGGTAAAAAAATATATAATGTGAGAAAAAATCATTAATTTTTTATTTTTGTGAAAAAATAAATGAAAAATTTTTACTCTTTCAAAATAAATTCTGAAGCTCAAATAAAGCCATTTATCTAAGATTTCTGACTATTTGTTATTGAAATTATAAAATTTTTTTTTTTGTATTCAAAGAAACAATAAAAGGAGAACATATGTTAATTTAAATATTAAAATTTTTTTAAATGTAATTTCGATATTAAAGATAATATAATATACAAAGAATAAAAGAAAATTTTTTAGTTTTCTTTTAGTTACTCATTAAATTATAAAAAATTGAAAAGGTAGTTTCTAATTTTTTATTCATAATAAATTTCCCCTAAAATTAACTTTTTTTAATTAAAATTATGAGTCATGTCCCAAGTGAATATATAATAAACAAAATAAAAGAATTTGAAGGTTGTTACCTTAAAGCATATTATTGCCCAGCAAATGTTTTAACAATAGGATATGGAATAACAAATGCAGATTATGCAATAACAGGAACAAGCATAACAGAAAATTTAACTATTTCAAAAGAAACAGCAGAAGAATGGTTAAAACAATCATTAATAAAGAAATATTCTCCACTTGTTGATAAATTTGATAATATTTATCATTGGAATCAAAATCAATTTGACGCTTTACTTTCATTTGTATATAATATTGGTTCACTTAATCAACTAACAAATAATGGTAAAAGAACAATTCAAGAAATTTCTAATGCAATTCCATTATATAATAAAGCTAACAAAAAAGTGTTAAAAGGGTTAGTAAGAAGAAGAGCTTTTGAAAAAGAATTATTTGATAAACCTATTAATGGTGAAAAACAAGATGAGCAAAATAAAAATGATGTTCCAAATAAAAAATCAAATGAAGAAATAGCACAAGAAGTAATTAAAGGAATATGGGGAAATGGACAAGAAAGAAAAGAAAATTTAGAAAAAAATGGATATAATTATGAAGAAATTCAAAAAGAAGTTAATAAAATTTTTAATATTGAAAAAAATGATGTTCCAAATAAAAAATCAAATGAAGAAATAGCACAAGAAGTAATTAAAGGAATATGGGGAAATGGACAGAAAGAAAAGACAATTTAGCAAAAAATGGATATAACTATGAAGAAGTTCAAAAACTAGTTAATAAAATATTACAACATTAAATAAAAATTTTAAAACACTTTTTTGCATTTTTAAAATATCTTTTTTATTAAGTATTTATATTATAATTTTTTATAAATAATATATATTTTCAACTTTTTCTTATTTTAAGTTTATAAATTAAACTTCAATATTTTTATTTAAATAAATTTATTCATTTAACTAATTAATATGATAAAGAGTAATTCATTAATTATAACAAATATAATAAAATTCATGAATGATTTTTTCTCACATTATATATTTTTTTACCTACTAAATAATCTAAATTTTTTTATTTTGGAAAAAAATTCTTTTTATTAATTTTTGAAAATGTTTTAATTAAAACAAAAATGAATATATATTATATTTTATATTTGA